>CAUYPK010043341.1:0-73306 GCA_963574355.1 Loris lydekkerianus | reverse complement strand
AATCGACTTGTGTTATGTTGGCAAAAGTGCACTGATTCAAATGGCGCTTATTTCGATTAAATTGAATAAATATTCACTGAGATATTACAGTTTAAAGTAGACTCATAAAAACGGACAAAACTTTTGAAATGACCTAATAGTTACCGCAGTGATAGAGCTTTTCTTTGGTGGTGCTAAGGTCTGAATGTTTGTATCCCTCCAAAACTCAGTGCAGTAGTGTTCCTAGGAGGAGGGCCCTTGGATGAGTTCAGTTCTTGAGGGCTCTGTCGTGGTGGCTGGATCATGTGAACCCAGTGGTCAGAGTGTGGGCTGAGAACGCAGGCTGCAAGGACTGCCCAGCCCTCAGAGGCTTAACATGTCACGTTGCCTCTCTCAGCCTCAGTTTCCACAGGGAAAAATAGTAGAAGCTCCACATAGGGGCATTGTGAGGGTGAAGTTGGGTCTGTCAGTCACAACAGACCACACTGAAGGTGCCAGAGAGGAGAACGTGCCCAGGAGCACTCGGGCTCCAATACCCCTTCCTCCCGCCTGCTGGAGGGAAGTCCCGACCTGACCTGTTGCCTGGGGGAGTCCGTCCTCCACAGGACACCAAAATACGCCAGAACTTTAGGACAGGGCAGTAGAAGAGTGAACTGACTTAAATTAATTAGATTTCTTAGATCAATCAGAAGTGTTTGAACTTCCTGAACAAAAAGTTACAGGACTTTTGAATAATTGGCTAATTCTATTGTGAGCACTGTGCTTTAAAGTCTTACCATCTTCAGGAACAGTATAATTTGCATACTCTGGGAAGTAGTCTTCAATTTTTGACTTCCCTGCCAAGACTTTTTCTGCTAGCATATCCTGTTTGTTCAAGAATAAGATGATAGAAATTGTCCGTAACCACCTAAAAAGGAGAAATAAACATACAAATTTCACATACACGAGTAATATGCTTATAACATACAAGTTGCTAAGTTAGACACACACTACCATCTTCCTAAAAATACGTAAGTATTTAGAATCATTTGGTACACCAACATCCTAAGTCCACCTATAAACAATGATAAATACAGACCCAACCAGAAAATCCAAAATCTGAAATGCTCCAAACTTTTTGTACACTGAGATAATGCTGAAAGGAAATCCCTATTGGGTAATTTCATAGTTTAGATTTTTAGATTAGTGATGCTCACACAGTAAACATTATGGAAATATTCTACTATCTGAAAAAATCCAAAATCCAAAACGCTTTGGGTCCCAAGCATTTTAGATATGAGATGCTCAACCTGTAGTTTAATTTAGCAGTCTGTCACTTTCTAATTTGCTAAGGATATACATTTACTGATATCAAAGCTAAGATTCACCTATGTAATTAATACACTTGGGGCTGGGTGAGGTGGTTCATGCCTGTAATCTTAGTACTCTGGAAGACGAAAGTGGATAGATTGCCTGAGCTCAAAGGTTCAAGACCAGCCTGAACAAGAGCAAGACCCTGTCTCTACTAAAAATAGAAAAACTGAGGCAAGAGGATCACTTGAGCCCAAGAGTTGGAGATTGCTGTGAGCTATAACACCATGGCACTCTACCCAGGGTGACAGCTTGAGACTCTGTCTCAAAAGAAAAAAAAAAAATACACTTGGATATTGGTGTAATTTACCAATAACATGTCAGACAACACACTAGATGAAGTTAAAGTGTTACCAACAGAACAATGCATGACTCAACTAATAACACCAAGCTTCATTAGCAGCTGACTTGGTTATCTGCCTTTCTGCCTTCTTTGAACAGGTCTAAGGTTCTCCAAATTTGAAGCATGCTATTAATCAGATGTAGATCCACTGCACTTTGTGTAATAAGCTAAAAGAAGGTGGCTCAGGTACCATGAATGGGAAGTATGAAACGTTTCTATTCTCATGTTTCATGAAATCGGAGCTGGGAAGTGGTTTAGAATGAGCACTGTGCATGTCAGCAGAGCCTGTGGGAATTTCATACTTCAAAGGAATCAAGCTGACTGTCTATAGGGATCTTAATATAAATTAAAAATACAATCCATTTTCCCCTTAAATGGAAATAAGCTTTACTGTTTCTTCTTGTTATAAAATATAGTCTTTGCAAAAACAAATTGTCTATTATAGAAAAACATACAGAAAAATATCAAATGTCATTACACTCAGACTTACTAGAATTGTTATGCTTTTATGTTAGGGTTTGTTTTATCCTCCCCCATATTTATAAAAATAAAATCATGATTTTTTTTTTTTTGAGACAAGATCTCACTCTGTCAACCAGACTAGAGTGTAATGGTACAATCCTAGGTCACTACAGCCGCAAATTTCCAGGCTCAAGTGAACCTCCTGACTTATTTAGCCTCCCAAGTAGCTAGGACTATAGGTGCACATCACCATGCCTGGCTAATTTTTTCTATTTTTTGTAGAGAAAGAGTTTGCTATATTGCCCAGGCTGGTCTTAAACTCCTGGCCTCAAGTGATCCTTCCATCTCTGCCTCCCAACATGTCAGGATTACAGCATGAGGCAGTACACCTAGCTAATCATGATGTTTTAAAATCTGCTTTTTTGGTATGATAATTGTGGTCATTTTCGTGTGTATACAAATTTCTAATGGTTTCAAAGTATTCTTCTGTATGTCTGGAATTTCCAACCCTTCTTAACTGTCTGAATACTATAAAACTGAAGATGCTTGTTGAGAGAAACACTTTTCTGATAATCAAAATCTTTTGTAAGGTCAGGTTATGTTTTCTATCATCCTTGGTGATGTTTCTTCCTAAATATTTCAGAAGAAACCTGATTTTTAGCTCTATGTGTATATATTGTGTGTATGTGCTGGATACTCATTTCTTATACAGTCTCTTCTGCCACTGCAATGCTGGCAGTGTCAAACATGGTGATTTTGAGCTGTGAGGGATTTTAGAAATCTCCTACTTGTTAGTGGCTATTCTAAAGTGGCTCTTCTTAAAATCAAACAAAACCAACTTTGAACTGTACATATAGTCATCCCTTGGTGTCCATGGTGATTGGTTCTAAGGTTCCCTGTGGACCCCAAAAGCTGAGGATGTTGGAATCCCTAACACGAAATGCTGCGATATTTGCATACAATGTACACATAGCCTCTTCTATACTCTAAATCATGTTTAGATTATTTATAATACCTAACACTATGTGACTAGTTATATATTTTTTATTTTTTTTTTTTCTGAGACACTCTCCCCTGGGTAGAGTGCTGTGGCATCACAGGTCACAGCAACCTCGAACTCTTGAGCGTAAGTGATTCTCTTGCCTCTGCCTCCCACGTAGCTGGGACCACAGGTGCCTGCCACAACGCCTGGCTATTTTTTGTTGTTGTTGTTATTGTTGTTATTGTCGTTTTAGCAGGCCCTGGCTGGGTTTGCCCTGACCACTGAGCATGGGCACTGAGCCCAGCTGTGGGTATTTTTAATAAAAGAAAATTTGCAGTCCAATGGTGGGACTAAATTTGTTATTTTTATAACCTGTTGTTCCAGATGCTTTCAAAAAGGTCCAGGGATTCCCGCAGCCTGTTGGTATTGTTATCCTCCCGAATCACCATGTTGTAGCTACTGCAGGCCGCGACGTAAATAATGGCGGTGACGTCTTAGTGGCAGGAAAGAGAACAAGGGACACCTTAATTAGACACAGTCATGGCGGGGTCATAGTACATATCCAGTATGGAATGATTCGACTCTACACCTTGTATGGGTGCAGCTGGTTGTATAGTAATGAGGAGCCTCCCCAGAAGAGAAATGTAAATTTGGGCTGCTTATGTTTTTTAGTTATGAGATTAACATCTAAGCAGGAAGCGTAATAATCTTCTTCTTCTTTTTTTTTTTTTTTAATTATAGATAAAAATATGCACCATAGATGTGGCCCGGCCCATCACCCTCCCTCCCGTAATAATCTTCTATAAAATGCTATGCTTTAGGTACAAGTTAGGTTAGAAATTGTCTAATTAAAAACAGGTAAACACAGTGGCAGTAGCAATGAGTGCTGGAATTCACCCCCACTTTCCTGAGGGAGCGTGACAGTCACCGTTAAAGCACTGGATCCATTTCCTCCTCTCGTCCCTCTGGCCGCCGACATCAAACATGCTGTGGAGAAGCAACAGGGAGATGATTAGGGCTGGGGTAATGGTGCCCATTTCACTGTTCTCCTTTGCTGTCAGCAGGTTCCAGCCCCTCACACGTGGGTCTGAAGTGGGGCTCCAGCCACTGTCCAGCCTGCGCCACTGCTGATGTGACCTGGGATGTGGGTGACTCTGTCTGTCCTTGCCTCTGTCTCTCCTCTCTCACCCCACGGGGGTTGTAGCAGTGAGCCAGCAGGAATAGGGAGGCTGGCAGCATTCAGAGTCATACAGTGGGTGCTTAAAAATGCCACGATGCAGCAGCTTCTGGCTTAAACTCTCTCCTGCTTAGACAGGTCTGAGTACAAGCTGAGTCCCTGCCCGGGGCAGATCCTTCTAAGGACTTGTCCCAGCTCTCAGGATGTGATGTCTTCCCTCTCTTGGAGAACTAAGAAAGGGCCCTTGCTCCCCTGCCTACATTGACACCCCTCTTGGTCACCGGCCTCCTCTGCTCAGTGCCCCATAGTGGGCCTTTATCACCTTCTGAATTCAGCTGGGACATTTGCCAGCTTTAACCTCTTCCGGTCTCCCAGGCCGAGGCACACCCAGCTGTCCTCGGGTTCCCCAGCCACACCTTGCAGTCCATCAGCCCCCTTTCCAGTGCCCCCCTTGGCCTAAGGCATTTCTCCCTCTGGAAGAGTTTCTCTATTCACTCAAATGCCAGAACTTTCCAACTTCCTCAGGCTCTGAGACTCCTCTTTCCCTGAGACTGAGTGCATGTGCCACAGGGCGACATACATTGTACATGATTGTCCCGGGAAGGCCTGCTAATGACTACTAGATCATCCCCTGCATGCTTTGCCATTAGCACATGCAGGGCGCGTAGAGGTGCTGATTAGCAAAACACTTGTACAAAAACCCCACAAGTTAGGGTCAAACTTGATTGCCAATAGTTCCACTGTGAAACCATTACCTACAAGGGGAAGAATATTAGAATAATTGCAGATCTCTCTGCTGAAACCTTTCAAGCTAGAAGAGGATGGTCATCGACTTTTAATCTCCTAAAACCAATAGTTCCACTGTGCCAGCAACTCAGTTATGATGTGGGCAAAAGCACAAATCCTGCCAACTCCGACTGCACTGTGCACCCCTCGCCACGTGTGCAGACCACCTGGATTTTATCCAACCTGTTCGTCCTGACAGTAGCACCATGAGGGGTTCTCAGGAATCCAGAAGTGGGTGCCCATCACCTGCAGACTGGGACAGCGCTCAGCATTGTGGGAGCTTCAGGACCAGCAGAGGGCTCCAGGGCTCCTGCTACAGGGACCTCGCCATTGACCTGCTGAACGTGTTGGAGCTGCCGCAACATCACCAGTGCAGCTGCACAGTGGGTCTGCAGGGTCTGCGCAGTGTCTGAGGCTCAGAGGACAACATAAGTAAAGGCACCTCCAAGGGAGGGCCGGGTGGAAGAAGGACCCTGATGGCTGCCCAGCCTGGTGGGGTCGGCTGTAGGAGGAGATGCAGGGCCAGGCTGGAAGCTGTGACAGGGTGCATAGGAATGGCTCAGTCCCTGCTGTGCTCTGGGAGAGCCTCTTCCTTGCAGAGCACGGTGGAATGGCTGAGCCAACACACAAGTGCCTGCAGACCCCTGCTAAGAGTCTGGGACAGTGAAGAGGCAGCAGGGCCATGGCCACAGGGATAGAAAAGAGTGCACGGTGCACCAGCCTATGAGGGAGAATTAACTTATCACAAGGGAGAAAAATGAAGACAAAAAGAAGCTTGCCTAGTGGAGCCCGTGCCCGGGCAGCCCAGGACACTCTCCTGGAGACAACAGGATGTCGCTGGTTCCAGCTCTCACACTGTGAGTGTGCGCCCGAAAGGCCACAGGCTGAAAAGATGAATTTGATGCAGCCCCCATCTAACAAAAGGGCCATCAAAGCCATGGCAGGGATGAAAACACTGTTGTTTTTTTTTTTGAGACAGAGCCTTAAGCTGTTGCCCTGGGTAGAGTGCCATGGCTTTACAGCTCACAGCAACCTCCAACTCCTCGGCTCAAGTGATTCTCCTGCCTCAGCCTCCCAAGTAGGTGGGACTACAGGCATCTGCCACAACAACTGGCTATTTTTTGGTTGCAGCTGTCATTGTTGTATAGTGGATTTGAACCTGCCAGCTCAGGTGTAAGTTGCTGGCGCCTTAGCTGCTTGAGCCACAGGCACCGAGCCACACTGTTTTCTTTTTAGGTATTCTCATTTATACTTTAAGGAAGGTGGTAAAAATTAATATTTCAGCCCCTACTAGAGCTCAAATTTCATGCTGGCCACCCTCATCTGAAAGGCGGGCACTGAGACCCTATGTTTTCCACCTCACAGGGCCATGCATGGCGACACTCACTGGAAGTTGACTTTGTCCACTTGGAATCGTGTCTCAAAAATCCCCGACGTCAGAACTCTGCATCTGAGGAGGTCCTGGGGCACAAGAGGGAAGCATACTAAGTCACGTTATTGTTCTCTCCACAGGGACACCCTGGTCTAATTATGAGGTCTGAATTTTTGGGCTAGCACCACACTCACACCTGTGGTTGCAGTACTCTGGGAGATTAAGCAGGAGGATGCAGTCAGCTGTTAATTACACTGCTGCACTCCAGATTAGCCAAATAGCAAGACCTCATTTCTTAAAGAAAATCAAAATTTCCAATGATGATATTTTCATTTTAAAGGAAACAATAATAATGAAAAGCTCAAATGTTCTCCATTTCATCCTCCAGAGAAAACATGGTAAATGTATTGGTTTTATTCTTAAAGTCTTGATAGCCATGCTTTGGTTTCTTTAGGATGTTTTGGGGTCATTTATGAAGGCATTTTACTGACTGTTAAGCACCTGACAACCAACTCACAGCACTTAGCATTCTGGACGGAGAATCTCTGCAGCCACAGCAGGGCCTTCTGTTGGCGTTCACATGGTTTGGGTGTGAAACCAAAGAAGTCTTGCCTCTCCTTTCCCTTCTTTTTCCTCCCTTTCTCTCTCTTTCTTTCTCTGTTTCTCTCTCTCTTTCCCTTCCTCCCCCCCACCTTTTTTTGAGACAGAGTCTCACTCTGTTGCCCTGAGTAAAGTGCTATGGCATCATCATAACTCATCAACCTTAAACTCTTAGGCTCAGGTGATCCTCCTGCCTCACTTCCAAGTAGCTGGGACTATAGCAGCCACCACATGCCCATCTTGTTTTTCTACTTTTGAGTCTCAATCTTGCTCAGGCTGGTCTTGAACTCCTGAGCTCAGGCAATTCAGTTGTCTCAGCTTCCCAGAGTGCTGGGATTACAGGTATGAGCCACCAAGCCCAGCTTCCTTGTACGTTTCTATTATAAGATAAAAGATGAAGTTGCCCTCAGGGGACAAGAGAGTCAAACAGCCTCACAGTGCCACCACCTCCAGCACACGGGGCAGGTGTCAGAGTTCTCTGTAGCTACTCCGAGAGCACTCTGGAAGGGGAAAGGGTCCTTCCACACTGGCAAAAGGGCTTAGGGCAGACTTGAGGGATAGACTCAGATGTGGAAACCTCAACTGCTCTGTCAGATAATTCTGAAGTCTTAAAGTCAGCCTCAGGGAGAGACAAACCTGAGGGGAGAGCAAGCCTCAGTATTCCAGGAAGGGTGAGAAGAGAGCGACTGTTGGTGGCCAGGGCCCTCAGAGGGCATGGGTGCTGGGTGAGTATGGAGAGTTTGGTTTGAAAGGGGATCCCCTAACTTCCTTGGGGTTCATTAGCTCTGGAAGCACCTGGGGACCCCTGAACTGCACAATGCAGGACGCTCCACGTCTCTGCAGCTGCCCCTGGAGGAGAGGGCACAGGGAGTCTCTCTGCTAGTTGTGAGGGCCCAGTGGGGTGCTTATTTCTGGCTCAACCCAAAGGAGAAGCTCCGGTGCACATCTGGAAATTTGGCTGTGATGTGGAACCCTGTGTAGTGGAAAGTGTAGTGAAGCTGTGAGGTCAGACTGAGCTGTCCTGATGACAGATCAGAAGAGGAATCATAGGCTCCCAGTCTGCGGATAATTTGCACGTTGGCAATTAGGCACTTATGAAGCGTCAGAACGCCAAGCCATGGGAACATAGGTACTGGCTGCAGTGCAGCTCCCACACATGCAGGCATAGAACAAATGGCCCTGATCCGATCCATTTTAAAATAATCACTACTTGAAACTGGGTATCAATCCTGAAAGCTGGTGCAGGCTCTGCCCCACGTACCTGGTCTGTGGGTGTGTAGTCCACCAGACTGACGCTGTCGATTCTTTCCAGGAAGCTGCAAAGAAAGCCAGCAGGAATGAGCTGTGTTCTCTGCCCACTTCCCCCAGGGGCCGGGGGACACATCAGTGGGACGCTGACACAGTACAGCAAGGACAGGCAGCAGGTTGATAAGCTGAGGTCAGTTCCCACTTCCTTCCTGAGTCCACCTCTGTCTAGAAAACACAACACCCCTGACCCAGGGACAGAGGACTGGATGTGTTTTTTCTTCCTGCTCCCACCTCCCTCCTCTCTCCTTTCCACCTCCATGGGGCAGGATGGGGGCTGCTCAGAAATGCAGAAGGGCTTGGCCTCCATTCCAGGATGAGCACCAGGAGGGTAAGTAAGAATGGGAGGTGGTCCATGACATGCTCCTGCAGACTGAAGCTCCATGACATGTCCTGCAGACTGAAGGGAGAAGCCAGCCGAAGGGCGGACACCACATCGGCCACTGCCGTCACAGCACCACCTACTCCCAAGCTCACCCAGCCCGGGCCCTGGTGGCCCCCTCCCCACAGACGCTCCACCCTGTCCCTGTGCCCACCTGGCTCTATAGTCCTACCTGGTGCTCCCCCCCGCAGGCCCCCGTCTACCTTGTCCCTGTACCCACCTGGCTCTTTAGTCCCACCTATGGGTGCCCCCTGTAAACCCTCCCCTCGCCTTGTCTCTGTGCCCATGTGGTACATTCTACAGTCATGGTGATATGTTATTATTTGTCTCTTCCATTAAAATGCAAGGCTCACGGGGCAGGTCTCTGTCCTGCTGGCTGGGTATCCCCAGCACCTAGCGCAGGGCCTGGCCCCAGTACATACAGGTAGAATGCACCCATGTCCTCTGTTCCCCTGTCCCTACTCTAGACAGGGAGAGGAGGAGCCTAAAGGACATACAGGGACCAGGAAGGGCTAGGGACTGGCTAACTGGTAACCAAAGGATACTTTTGATGAAAGAGGGTAGCAGAACTTCTGGAAGGAAGGAGAGAGTGGGGAGGGAGGGGATCTGAATGGCCATGTTCTCTGGCTGGGGATGTCTGGGTGGCACCTGTGGACTGGGCTGGCAAGGCTCTAGCAGTGAGGACAGACTAGGGCCACACCCACCTCCCTGTCTGCCAAGCGGTCCCACTGTTGGGCACGTGTACTTAGGCAGCCTGTGCTTACGAGTGTTCTGCGTGGTGGAGGGGGTGTCCCCAACTCCACATGCTCTCACACCAGCCCCACACAGGCTCCTGAGACGCTTAGCATGGACAAGAGGGAGGTGATAGGCCAGAGCCCATCACCCAGAAACTCGCCTCTGCACATTGGCAACTCTCAGCTGAAGGCACTTGACTGTCAGCAGGTGTAGGGCTGGCTGAGTGAACCCTGTGGATCACAGCGGGCCACAGGCTTCCCGTGAGAGAGGTGCCCATCCATGCTCATCCCTAGAGACTAGGAGTAAATGCCCAAATGGTCTGGACAAACCCACTAAAATAAACCCTTTGTGAATTTCTCCACATATTTCCTAGTCACTGTCCACAGTTTACTGCTGCTAGGAGCTTAAACCCTCCCCCTTTGTCATTTCTCCATAAATTTATGGTTTTTTTGTTACAAAGGTATGCAAGCTCTCCATCTGCACTTCCCAGGTCTTCATTTCTCTTATAAAGGCTCCTCTGCTCACCCGAAGAGAAGCCAGAGCAAGATCTTCCTTCTAAGTAGCTGGGACTATAAGCACCCATCATGATGCCCGGCTAGTTTTTTTAGAAACATGGTAGGCACTTGTAGTCCCAGCTACTTAGAAGGAGGATCATGTGAGCCTAGGAGTTTAGGTTGCTGTGAGCTATGATTGCCACTCCACTCTACCCAAAGTGACAGAGTGAGACTTTGTCTCAAAAAAAAAAAAAAAGACATTAACTAAACTGTGCATACATTTCCTTCTGCTGACCTGTCTCTCAAGGTTCTACCCAAAGGGCCCAGCCACAGAACCCAGGTGGGCAGTAGGAAGTGCTTTTTCCTACAGAGGCAAAGGGGGCCATTTTAAAACAGTCATATACCAATGGGGGAGATCAGGGGCCTTTGTTTTCACCCCATCAGTATGTGACTATTTAATGACCCATTTGGCTGAAGGCACAGTGAGACCACTGGATTCTTTTTTTTTTTTTTTTTTTTGAGACAGAGCCTCAAGCTGTCCCCCTGGGTAGAGTACCGTGGCGTCGCAGCTCACAGCAACCTCCAACTCCTGGGTTTAAGCGATTCTCTTGCCTCAGCCTCCCAAGTAGCTGGGACTACAGGTGCTTACCACAATGCCCAGCTATTTTTTGGTTGCAGTTGTCATTGTTGTTTGGTGGGACCGGGCTGGATTTGAACCTGCCAGCTCTGGTGCCTTAGTTGCTTGAGCTGTAGGCACCAAGCCAGAGACCACTGGACTCTTTTGGCCATCTTAACTTCTTCCTTTCTAAAAGCTAAAGACAGCTTTAGTGGTAGCCTGAGATGAGGGCCTGGCCTTGCGGTTACATTTGGTAGACTTCATCCCTGTACCCTCAGTTTGGCATGAAAAGTATCCCCAGAGCAGGTAAGCCACAAGCAGAATACACAAAGCGACAGCAGTGGGTCTGCTGGTTTAGGAAAGGCCTCTCTGAGGGACCTCAAGTGGTGGGGTAGCCATGGCCTCAGGAATGAGGTCATGTCAACTGCAGGCCAAGGGAAGGTGGGCTACAGTGGTGTCTGTGACTGCCTGCCTGCCTGCCTGCCTGTCTGAGGAAGACCTAGGACACTGACAGGTTCATTCCACCTGTACTTACTGGGGCCAGGCCCTGTGCTAGGTGCAGGGGATATCTGGACCAACAGGATGGAGAGCTGTCCCATGGCCTTTTAGTGGAAGAGACAAATAATAACAGGTCAAAGATTAGATATAAAACATGCCGGGCTGTGACAGGGCCTTGAAGGACCATAAGGCCAGGTGGCACAGAGACAGCGGGGAAAGGGGGGGGGAACCTGTGAAGGGAACCCCAGGCCTTGGAGCTGGGAAAGCTGGGGAAGTGGCACTGTGGCGGGCACTGCCCCTGCACAGGCAGGCCAAGTGGAGTCCTCTGGGGAGTCAGATGCTCCTGGAGAGAGACTGCAAGACAGACATGACTTAGCGAACTGGGCCACTGAAAAGCAAAAGGGACTCTGATTGACCAGTGGCCCTGATAGGAGGTGCTTTCACACCCGAAGGCAGGTGAGTTGGCCAAGAGCGTGGAGCTGGGTTCTCAGGGGGACAAGCAGTGCTGGGAGCGCCTGCCCTTGCCTGAGTGTGGGTGGAAACCACAGTGCCCTTGGGGTTCAGTGTCTGAAATGTGGTGGGGTGGACAGCACCACAGAAGGGCACCCTGAGTTCCCAGTCATCTGGCAGGAGAGGAGCAAAAAGAACTGGAATCTGTGACAAGGTCTGAGGAGTTTCTGCTGTGCTTGGAAGGGAGATCCAGTTGCTTGCCCTACACACCACGCACGTGTGCTGCGATGCTTTGGTTCAGTAATGGTCTGTCCTCTTGACAGGGGACACATGACACTGAGCATCAGAGACTAACCAGCTCTGTGAGAAGAGCTGGAAGGAGCAGAAAACCAAATGCCAAGACTCCACTACAGTTTAGGAAGTAACCAATTTAGAACAGCATGCACATGGGGTGGAGAGGCAGCTGAATTTATTCAGATGGTGATGACTAGCCTGAGAAGAAAGAATGAAATGGGGGGGGGGGTGGGCATTTAAAAAAATACATCTGACGTTCTTAAAGAGCACCTTCACAAGGAAGGGATGGGTGTACTTTGTCCAATTCTATTAAAGGTAAGTGATTCTGAGATGTGGACGACAATGGCATAGCCGTCTAACCTCTGAGAAGGACATTCAGCACTCCTTCCAGTTCTGATGCTTAGCCTCCCAAGGGAGACCTAGGAGGCCTCAGTCAATATTTCCAAGAGCATCTTCTGAATTGTTACTGATGCTGATGGTATTCTGAGTTCATGGATTTCAAATTTGTGCAATGAAAATAAAATGCAAAAACTCACCCCCAGAGTGTGAATGTACCACCATTTTTTAAGAAGACGCTAAAGGAAAGAGAATGCAGTGGTAGATTCCTGGCAGCCTCTGCCTTGATCTTTGAGTCGACGGCATTATTTCAAAGCACATCACAGTTCTACTTCAAACTAAGGCTCCTATGAGTAGATGAATTTTAAAAGGATCTTCCAACTCACACATAGAATGTTGCACACAAATATGTTTTAAAAGGTTAGAACACTGTTTACTTAAATTTGCCACTGTATGCTAAGTAGAATCCTTCTTGCAGACTATTCACTAGAACACTAGATACACAGTTGCAAAATAATACCAAACTGCAATTGCAAAATCGTCACTCACATTATGGACACTATAAAAAAATGTTTACAAAGCAATTTCCTTCAAATTTTTTTCATGATTTCCTGCCATAGCTGAGGATACCCACATTTGCAGAAATGTTTTTATTGTCATCATTTAGATCTCCCTTCTGTTTGATATTGGCAAAAAGATAACTCATTCTTCATAACCCATCCTAAAATAACTAAAATATTAATAACTCAAAAGTCACAGAATTCCTATGGCCTTGGAGTTGATCAGAAAGTTGGGACAAGAAGAATCATGAAAAGATGAAAACTATTCTATTAAATGACTTTATAATTAAACTACCAGATCTGAGAAAAAGTACTAACTCAATTTAATAAATGTATTTAAAACTACTAAAAGAGTAAAAAATATAGCAAGTTGGAACTCTGTCAAGTAAAAAATTTCACTTAGTGTGCTTAAGCTTGATTCATGGTAGTGATCTGTAAGATGTAGAAATACTGGTGGAGAACAATTTTTGAGTTGGTGATCAAGTACCAGGCAGTTGTAACATGCAGCCAGGTTACGATCTGTGCTGCTTAAAAAGGGGTCCCCACAGTGGGACGTAGTGGCTTACACCTGTAATCCTAGCACTCTGGGAAGCCAAGGTGGGAGGATTCCTTAAGTTCAGGAGTTGGAGACGAGCCTGAGCAAGAGTGAGACCCTGTCCCTACTAAAAACAGAAAAACTAGCCAGTGCTGCTGGATGCAGTGGTGCACGCCTATAGTCCCAGCTACTCGGGAGGCTGAGACAGGAGGATCACTTGAGTCCAGGAGTTCTGGGCTGTAGTGTGCTATGCTGATTGGGTGTCCGCACTAAGTTCGGCATCAGTACGGTGACCTCCCGGGAGCAGGAGGCCACCAAGTTGCCTAAGGAGGGGTGAACTGGCTCTGGTCGGAAACGGAGCAGGTCAAAACTCCCGGGCTGATCAGTAGTGGGATTGTGCCTGTGAATAGCCATTGCACTCCAGCCTGGGCAATATAGTGAGACCCCGTCTCTAAATTAAAAAACAAAAAACCAAAAAAACAAAACTAGCCAGTGCCATGGCACGTGCCTGCAGTCCCAGCTACCTGGAAGGCAGAGGCGGGAGGATCTCTTGAGCCCAGGAATTTGAGGTTGCAGTGACTATAATCATGCCACTGTACTTTCTATTTAGGATGACAGAGGGAGACCCTGTCTCAGAGAAAGAAAAAAAAGGGGTCCTCAGACCAGCAGTATATTACAACTGTCTGCAGACCCACAGAATCAAGAGTTTGCAGTTGAGTCATGTCCCCAAGCGACCAGCAATCTGCTGGGATTGTCATCACAGTGTGTGTTCCTCTAGGCTTCCCCGCCTCCTGGCTCTAGGCACTCATCTGTTCACCTGGACAGTCACCTCTGATGACTGCTGCACCTGCTCCTTTCCTTAGGGTAAAGTCCACGCTTTAATCTGGCTGTGAGTCCTTTGCAATCCTTCCAATCTTGCCGTCACTCTCTTTTTATGTCCCACAAATCCTCCACTCCAGCCAAACCTTCCTTTGGTATTTGACCTCTCACACCCTGTGTCACTTCTGCCTTTTTTTTCTTTTTTGAAATTGGCAATTAAGCCCTGTAAGCTCTAAGAAGCCAATTCTGTCATGGACACAACAATTCCTTTTCCTGGTACTGACTGTTTTATGAATTAGTATGGAAGGTTGGGGTATAAAGTGACAGAATGAGCACTGATGTGACGTGTTCATCTTGATGATTAAAAGCACCTGTATATACCTAGTCCATTTTTCTTTTTCTATGTCCTGTCTCCATGATTATATTAAGCATCATTTAAGAGAAGAGCATGTTTTTTTATCACTAGAAAAGAATTCCCGCATAGCCAGTGCCTGATGCGCTGGTCTAAACTTTTTACTGTATTGAGCTATCTGAATAAACACTGCTGAACTATTGTTGTGACTTATTTGGGAGAAGAGAGGACGCATAAGCCCTGAAGAGCAGAGGCAAACATTTCATTCTGGATAAACACTGTGAGGGAAAAGGTGCAGTGCCTCTGGGGGCTCGCACCTGGGGCTCTGGCTGGGTGCAAATTCTAGCAGTTGATTAAAAAAAAAAAAAAAAAATGCCAGGTTCCTGCTCATCTGTTTGTTTAATGTTCACCCACTTGTAGCTTTTTGCTAATACTACTGAAGGCTGTGAGCTTTGGGTTTTAGCTAAAAAAATCCCCCCTTCCCAAGAAAGTGTGTGTATGGCTGAGGAATGCCCCTCCCTTCTGCTTCTCAGTGTGAATGTCTGGCTGACTCTGACACTGTGTTGGGTTTCTAAGGGTATCAGGCTGGTGCTTATTTCAGGTGGTCTTTTCCAAAACTAAGACAGCAGGGTGTGTACACAGTGCTCAAGCTTCAGGTAGGCCTGGAGCAGAGGCACTGCAGCCCTAGTGAGAAAGTTCTCCCGAAGCACATGAAGCACACGTTTTATCACATGGGTTCCTGAACTGAAACTGACAACTGAAACTAAGGGCAGGAGAGGGAAGTATCAATCCACTCTACTTTTTCTCCTTTCAATTCTAAACCCATGGTAGAAATTGTGCACCTGAAGGCAGAAAAATTTAAGAAATAGAAGTAAACTATGTAGTTGTGTGGAAGACTATTTCCCCGGTATGTCTGAGGTGGATCTTTTTGTAAATTCTATGTCTTTGGACTAGGAAGTTTCAACTGTAAGACAAATCTTGCTGCCACAAAGAAGCAGTTACAGTAAAGAAGTAATAGGGCTCCTAGAAAGGTGCAAGACAAAGCCATGCTAATCAAAATTTAGGCGGTAAGACTGAGGGTGAGTTTGGAAAAATACCAGGCTTTCTGAACCAGATCTACCTCCGAATTCTTTAAGTCTTTTAAAGTAGGATGCACATTCATGCAATAATATGCAGTTTAAAAATGATTTGACAAATTTTTGTGATTTACATCAGCATTTGCACTTCATCAGATGCAAAACTGATGAAATTATTTATGGGCCTTTAGTGCTTTTGAAAATACTTATAACTCATAAAAATGTACATTCATATAGTACACAATGAATGTATTTTAAGAAAGTTCAAGCATATACAAGCATTAATTTCACAAAATAGATACATTTTGTTGGGAATATTTGCACTGTTAAAGGGTCTTCAGTTTGCCAAAGGACTCAATATAAAGCTTTTTCTTTGTTGTAATTTTTTTTTTCAAGTCTAAAGAGGGATTAGACTATACTGTACTCACAGATGGCTGCCTCTTGTGAGACCATGTGGGTGAGAAGAGCATGACATTCTAGAAAGGTGCTTTTGAGAGAAGATGCTGGGCAGACAACCAACAAATGTCCCTTAAAGCAGACTTCTGAACAACACACAAATAGTAAAGAAAACCTTAAGCATGAGGGTTAGTCCTCAACTGCATACACCTGTTTTTTTTCGTTTTTAACACTCATTCACACTAGAAAACATATAATGGCAAATACTTGGTTATGAAACTTTCCAAGAACTTAGAAGATCCCTATAATTATTTTCTGAAACACTGGAATTCTTTTATAAAATTCTTCCAGTGTGGGCGGTGCCTGTGGCTCAGTCGGTAGGGCGCCAGCCCCATATACCTAGGGTGGTGGGTTCAAACCCCGCCCCAGCCAAACTGCAACAAAAAAATAGCAGGGTGCTCTGGTGGGCACCTGTAGTCCCAGCTACTGGGGAGGCTGAGGCAAGAGAATCACCTAAGCCCAGGAGCTGGAGGTGGCTGTGAGCAGTGATGCCATGGCACTCTACTGAGGGTGACAAAGAAAGACTCTTGTCTCTTAAAAAAAAAAAAAAAAATCCGGGCATTGTGGTGGGCGACTGTAGTCTCAGCTACTTGGAAGGCTCAGGCAAGAGGATTACTTGAGCCCAAGAGTTTGAGGTTGCTGTGAGCTATGATGCCATAGCACTCTACCTAGGGCAACAGAGTGAGACTCTTGTCTCAAAAAAAAAAATCTTCCAGTGAAGGAAAGGGGGAATTAATAAAAACAACAAACTTAGAAAACTTAGTTTTATATACTTGCCAATGCAAAAGTAAGTTGCAGTTTTTCAGGTTTTGAGGCTACACAGATGTGGTCACATGCCTTACTTTTTAGCCAGGTAACACTGTCCTCCTGAGAAGACTGCTGGGGAACAGCTGGGCTCCTATCTTAACAGAGTCAAGCCTGTCTCTTTCCTTCCAATCCTACCATTTTCCTTCTTCCCAGATTTCCAGCTGGCTGGATGGATATTTAAGTTATTTGCATAGCTAAGTAAAACATTGCAAATTATATTTTCAAGGGTTTTAAAAGAGATGTTATTTTCAGACAAGTTAGCAAACGCAAATAACTAGAACTTAAAATGCAGTACTGTTTCTATTTTGGGTTGTAAAAAACAAAACCTATGCCCAGAGTCCCAAGGGTTTCCCCAAACTAATCAACAGTTCTTTGGCAACGTTAGAGTAACATGACTGCGTGCTAATTAATATACTTTAGAAGTAGTCTAATTAAAGTGTTGAAATAGGAAAATAACTAGAAATGTGCTAGAGAAGTTTGTATGAAAGACACTGTCAAATGTTACACCTTCTAAGTCTCTTCAGCAATTTCTTTTAGTAAGTGGAAAATATAAATGAACAGAATTTTTTCTAACATATAAAATTAGTGGCATTTACCCCCTCCAGTTACACAAAGACAATTATCACATGAAAAATTTACAGAAGCAGAGAGTATTATGCAAAAATGTCTTAGGGGTAATTTTAATATATTATAAGATCAGATTTTGTATAAGTTATGAGAACAGTCAAATGAGGTCTTACTTTGATAGCAAAACCCAAAAAACACCCAAAGGATATAAAGAAATAGTACTGCCCACTGAATAAGTTGAATAAGGTGGTTATAGTCCTATAACAAAACTAATTATTCCTGTCTTCAACTTTTACGCACTGTCATTCTAAATATTATCAATCACACTAAATAAAAAACTCCCACCACCTTTAATTCGATAATTCTGGGCAGAAAAATGAGTACACTGTAATTGACCAAATTTGTGAGAAAGATTCATATACAGTAAATTAACTAGTTCTGTTAAAAGGCAGCTATAAAAATACACATCATCACAAGCTCTACAGAACTTTAAAGTCCAGTCAAGAGTGGAGAAAGGCTGGGATTTCTTAATATATCTTGAGAGGGTTGTAAACCCCACAGGTAGAAGGGCATGTCAGCATTCTGGCATGCTCAGTTTCAAGAGGATATAGTAGCTCTTTAATATACAGAGCGTTTCAAAGGGTGGATACATCTAGGAAACCTCAGAGTGGGTACTGCCGTCACACTTGATCCCGAAGGCGGGCCAGTCTCTGGGACAGTTCGTCCTGTTCGGCCGAAGCCACGCTTGTGCCCACGGAGCCGGTCTGCCCCTGCGGCAGCTCCATGTTGAGGTCGAGGCCAGCCTCGTCTGCCATTTCCTGGAGCAGCATATCCACTTGGTTCTGGGGAGTGGTCAGTGTCGTAGTGCTGCTCATCGTGTCTTCCATCTGCTGGGTCTGGACATCCAGCGTCTCAAACTGGTGCTCGAATTTGTCCATTAAAGCAGAAATCTTCTCCAGGTTCATGGTCTTCAATGTCGCATCCATCGACTTAACCACACCAGCCATCGACTTAGTCACCTTGCCCATGGTCACCGCCGTCTGGACTCGAGCAGCCACGGCATCGACTCGCGCACTCATTCTCAAGAAATTCACTGCCTGGTTCTTCTGGCGGATGGCATTTTCGGCGTGTATTCTGGCAACTTCCATGTTGCCCTTCTGGATGGCCTTTTTAATTTTGGCCTTTTCAGCCTTTTCCTCCTTATCGCATTTTTTGGCACTTCTGCCCAGTTCCTTGGCCGCGAACTTTAGATTGAACAGGTGTTTCTCCATGTTGGACATACTTCGCGGCTCCTTGGGGTGGGCGGTCAGGGCCCGGACGCGCGCAGCAAGGAGACAACGAGAGGTAGGTCGGCTCCCAGCCGTCGCTCCTTTGTTTTGATCCCACTTCCTGTTTCTGCAGCGCCCGGCGCAGGCGGTGACGTCAGAGCCGGCGCCGGGGCGGGGCCTGCGGAAAGGCTGATGGGGCTGGACCCGACCTGGCTTTCTGCCTGCGCTCCAGTTTTTAAAGTGGTCAGCGCAGTAGCACATCCACTTTCGCTCGAGTAATCTAGTCCAGGCGGCAGCTTTCTGAGGGCGCGGCCGCGTGTCGACCCCGACCCCGCGACGCCTGCGGACGGCGCAGCTTGCAGGGGCAGCTCGGCCTTCCCGGGAGGGACCGCGGACAGTAGCGCCAGAGGTTGACCTGCGGACTCCTCTTTGGCTGCAGTTTCCACTGTTCTCTGAGTCCTTGTGCAGGCGAGAACGCCTCGTCCGGCTCTGATGAGTTGCCGGCAATTCCCTTTGAAAATCATCTGCAGTTTAGTAATAAAAAGAAGCAACTTTGGCTGACACCATCCAGCTTTTGGATGTTCTATAAATAGCGGGAGAACGTTAAATTTGACAGGCTCAGCCGTCAAGTTAAATTGCGCAGGCAGAACACCGCCAGGCGCTGGGACTCGCGCCCACTGACACCTTCAAAGCTGTCACTGCAGATCACGCCCTGTAGAAACGCACTGCTGCAGCTTTTTTCCTCAGAAAGATTCCTCTGACCCAGCAATAACAAAACACAAGATTCATTCTGTCCTGATGAGTCAGGTTGACACGAACCTTGAGAGCTAATTGTTTAAACATGGTTTGTCCCAGAGTCTCCTGCCTCTCCACAGGTCTCTGTGGGGCGCCACACCATCTTCTGAAGACACAGCCCTGTCTTCTTCCCATCCTTGGGCTGGAGGTGAAACTCCCCTACACAGCACTCCCTTCTCTTTAGTTATCCTCTGCCAGTCAAACAAGACTGTACCATGTAAGCTGGGCATTAATTTTGTCCTTTCAAGCGGTGCACCTCCCTTTGTGTACACTGTTCTTTAATTGGATTTGCCATCTCTGCATCTCTGCCTGTTGAGATCCTGACCATCCTTTAAAAGCTGCGTCGGCATGGGGTCTGTGTATACAATTCTAATATTACTTTTCTAAAAATGGAATATGTAAAACAAAAAGGGGAGAAATTTGTTTGAAGTAGGGATAAATGACCTAAGCCCCTCTCTTCTCTGTCCACCCCCCCATTCTACTCTCTCCCCTTTTTTGGGAGGTGGGGTGGGGGAAGTGTCCTGGCTTTTCATGAAGTTTGCAAACCAACTCCTTGTCTATGTTCCATGTCAGGCTCCACAGTTCTTTCTTTCTTTTTTTTGCAGTTTTGCAGTTTTTGGCCAGGACCAGGTTTGAACTCACCACCTCTGGTATACAGGGCCAGCGCTCTACTCCTTTGAGCCACAGGCACCGCCCCAGTTTTCTTTCTTTCTCTCTCTCTCTCTCTTTTTTTTTTCAGTCTCTGTTGCCCTGGGTAGAATGCTGTGGTGTCATAGTTCACAGCAACTTCAAACTCCCCTTGGGCTCACAAGATCCTCCCCCTCAAGCCTTTGGAGTAGCTGAGACTACAGGCACCTGCCATGACACCTGGCTAGTTTTTCTATTGTTAGTGGAGACAGGGGTCTTGCTCTTGCTCAGGCTGGTCTTGAACTCCTAAACTCAAGCAGTCCACCTGCCTAGGCCTCCCAGAGTGCTATGATTACAAACATACAGTTTTCTTCATAATTAGTTCTAATTCAATGAGACAGTTGGGAATATAATCACAAGAAACTCTGAAAGACAATGGTGACAATGACAACTAATATTTATTATTACATGTCAGGTATTGCTCTGCATACTTTATATGAATTGACTCACTCCAGCCCTCCAAGCCCTAGGAGTAGACACCCTCCTAGTTCACAGGTTAGGAAACTAGCTCAGAGCTAACAACCTGCCTGAGACCACAGATCTGGTGAGGTTAGAAATGGGATTCCATGGATATATTGGGACCAGCAATGAAAGAATGGACAATCTGATAAAGAAAGTTAACGAGAATAAAAGAATGGTCACTTAACCTAGAGAAAGAAGTTGAGTTAGCAGTTGTTCTGCTGAGAAGGTGGAGGGCTTCAAGGTTACCAGGAATTTCTAAACTTTGAAAGTTTTCCTGTAGCTGTTCTCATTGGATGATGGCAGGTCTCCTCTCTGGCTGGACAACATCTGGAGAGTGGATAGGCTACATCCCCAGAGGTGTGCAGAAGAGAAGGTTGCCCTTGTCCTCAGCATCTCTCCACATGCACCCCTTCTCCCAAGCCCTGCCCTCTTTGTCCTGTCAGCCCCCTCAGCCATTCCTGCAGGGCTCAGCAGGATCCGTAGCTAACAACTTTCACATTTCCAGAGCAAATTCTGCTTCTGCGCTCCAGACTCCTATGCCCAGCTATCTCCTTGGCACAAGGTAATTTGTGGTGCAAGACGGTTTGGCAACTCCTCAAAGTGACTGCACTTAGTCTTCCCCCAGTCTGTTCCTTCCCACTCACTAAAGGTTGTTCAAGTCAGATTCTTAGGAATTGTCCCCAACCACCTCTGTAGCCTAGATCTACATCTAACCCAACTGTGAATTTTTCATTTTTATCCCATTGAAGTTGACAACCTTCAGGTCTGTTTCAGACTGATAAGTTCTCTTTTTTGTGTATTCAGTGAAAAGGCAATTATTTGGGGATTATTGTCAAAGGAGATTTTGATCCTATGACAATTCTGATTGTACCCGAGAACCTTCTGGACCAAAAACAGGAAAGAAAACAGGATATTCAGTTTATAACCACTGAATAGTGATTAGTAGAAAGAGTTGCAACTTTTGCAATAACATTATGACCTTACAACACCAGAGCCAAGCAGACAGATTTTTCTTAGTAAAAAGAAAGAAAAATTTAATATATTCAAACCAGTTAATTAATATTATTAATTCTGCTGCCTGGGCTGGAACACAGTGGCATGGTCATAGCTCACTGTAACTTGGAATTCGTTGGCTCAAGCCATATTCTGTTTCAGTTTTTTGAGCAGCTGAGGCTAAAGGTATGTGCCACTACACCTAGCTAATTCTTAAATATTTTGTAGAGATGGGGTCTTGCTGTGTTGCTCAGGCTGGTTTTGAACTCCTACCTTGGCCTCCCAAAGTGTTGGGATTATAGGCATAAACCACCATACCTGGCCCAGTTAATGATGATTATTTTTTTTTGCAGTTTTTGGCCGGGGCTGGGTTTGAACCCGCCACCTCTGATATATGGGGCCAGCGCATATAACCCCACAGGCGCTGCCCCCAGTTAATTATTTTTATCATGAAATTGGGAAGATAAATATGCTACAATTTGGCACATCTTGCCTACTCAAGTGGTTACACTTGAGATAATTCAGCATGACTTATGGTTTGATTTTATTGGAAAAGAATCATTTACCTAAAGATAAAAAAAAAAAGATACAAAAACTTTATTATGTATGTTAAAATATGCCTAGATTCTCATAGGTCTGTTTCTAGTAGTTTTGAAATGTTAGACCTCAGATTCTCTATCATTGCTCTTCCTCACTTATCATAATTTTTATTTATGTAAAAAATCTGTGTGTGTTTGCTCAGTAGCAGTCTTTCCCATTATACCTGGCATGGTGACATTTTAGTTTACTACTTATACCTGGTACTATTCAACCTCTGGAACATGACAGATGCTCAGTACTTTCTGTTGACCGTGTGACTATATGAACACACCTGAAGGAAATGGCATGGGATACATTACTCGGTAACTATTTTAAGGAATTTGTGACATCTCTATTATAGCTAATATATTACATATATATATTATACATGCATATGTATATAATTTTTCCTTTATATCACCTTTTAATTTAGGAACAATGCTATAATTCAAAACTTTGAGACTCCTTAAACCTTGGGATATTGCAAAGTCACCCTCAATTATGCTAATACGATGTTTACAAATGAAAACAAGAAAGTGAAGAAAATAGAAAAGTAGTACATAAACAGAATTCTGCATTGCTCTGTATGCAGTTTATTTTTGAGACAGTTTTACTTTGTTACCCTGGGTTCAGTGCTGTGGCATCACAGCTCACAGCAACCTCAAATTCCTGGGCTAAAGCAATTCACTTGCCTCAGCTTCCTGAGTAGCTCAGACTACAGGTGCCCACCACAATGCCTGGCTACTTTTTAGAGACGGGGATCTTGCTCTTGCTCAGGCTGGTCTTGAACTTGTGAGCTCAAGCAATCCATCTGCCTCAGCCTCCCAGAGTGCTGGGATTACACACATGAGCCCTGGAGCCTGGCCCTCTCCGTATGCAGTTTAAATGCACAGGTTATTATTCCTCTTGGTGACGCTGGTGAACTAATATGGTTGTAGGAAAGCCATGTTCCATGTGTCCTGTGTCTCTAATTTGGCATCTACTATTGTACCAATATAAAGAGTTATCCTCTACACCGAAAAACTTAATTAATTTGATGACAAGTTGAAAATGAAATCTGAACACTCATGTCCCTCTAAAGACAGTACAGAATTTCTTCTGGCACTGAGTGCTCAGTGGCCATCTTGCCCTGAGAGTTCACAGGAGGTGGGCTTCAGAATCATTAGGAAAACAAAAACCCAATGGTAGTAATTTTCTTCCCCTCCTCCCTTCCTATTTTTTTTTTTTTTTTTTTTTTAACAGTCTCACACTTACTCAGGCTGGAGTGCAGTGGTGTCATCATAGCTCGCAGCAACCTCAAACTCCTGGGCTCAAACGATCTTCCTGCCTCAGCCCCCCAGTAGCTGGGACTACAGATGCCTCTGCCACAATACCCAGTTCGTTTTTCTATTTTAAGTAGAGACAGGGTCTTGCTCTTGCTCAGGCTGGTCTTGAACTTCTAAGCTCAAGCAATCCACCCTCCGAGGCCTCCCAGAGGGCTAGGATTACAGGCGTGAGGCACTGTGCCCGGCCTCGAGTGACTTTGTGACTGTAATGCTGAAGCTGGTGGGACAGGACCATGCTCAGCCTGACACGTGTAGATTGTTTTCAAGTAACTTGTACTTTTTAACCTGAACATTAGACTTACAACCCATAAGTTAAAAATAGTTAATGGGCAAACTGGCCAGTCTATTTTCTTGCACATTAAAACCTTCTCTTGTCCTCCTCCAGGAGGATCTTCTGACATGAGAAGCTGGGAGCTGCTCCCAGAGCTGATGTGGGCTGAGCGTTGGCAGGTGGTGTTGGCAAAATCGGACTTGTCATCATCGTAAGTGTGTGTAGCTAACTCATACCTTCACTGATACTGTATCTGATCTGCCTTGAGACCCAGCTTTTACTTAGCATCGAGTCTCAGGTGGGTTAAGGTTAAGGAAGACAAGTGATTTAAAGTAGTCTATGTTACAGAATAGACAGTGTTGGTTCCCGCAGCCATGTACTCCAAGAACTGTTAAAAATCCATTCAATTCTTGTCGACCCCACACTATACATGTAAAGAAAGGCTCACTGGGCATCAGTGCTCATGAAAGGCTAAACTTGGCTATTTCTTTTAGTCAAGGAAGCTGCAATTAGGCTTACAGGCCAAAACAAAGATTTTATTAGCTTTAAGCTAGTATCTTTAGGTAGAAATCAAGTATAATGTAACTCAGTGAGTCCTACTAGCACTAATCTATTTTTAATACCTCTTTAGAATGTAAAAACCCCCCAGCAGAGCAGAAGGTCTCTCATCACTTCTGGATTTCTGTGGTTTACCCTTATGGTACTTGGTTTCTTCTGAAACAGCCAATACTTGTGGTTGAAAGGAGGCCAAGGGTAGATATTTTTCAAAGAAGTGCTAAATTTTAAAAGATTTTGACCTAAGTCATTTCAGGGGTCCTCAAACTGCAGCCCGTGGGCCACATGAGGCGGTGTGATTGTATTTGTTCTTGTTTTGTTTTTTTACTTCAAAATAAGATATGTGCAGTGTGCATAGGAATTTGTTCATAGTTTTTTTTTTTTTTTTAAACTATAGTCCGGCCCTCCAAAGGTCTGAAGGACAGTGAACTGGCCCCCCTGTTTAAAAAGTTTGAGGACCCCTGCATTAGATATAGGCTTTCTGAACTAAAATATACTGGGTATATCTGCTTCTCTGATGGCATGGGGCTAGAATCTTCCAGCCCAGGCCTTTTCCACATGTATTTCCCAGGTTCTGGGTTGGAGGCCAAGAGAATGAATGGGACAGGTAATCCGCAAGCATGATGCATGAGTCTTGTCCCCTAAGGTGGGGATTCCTGTTCCCCAGCATTGCTCCTTAGCTGAGGCACAGAGATACCAAGGGGCCTTCCAGCAGGTGCTCCTTTCAATAGCCACAATTAACCAACCATTCCTACATATAAATTGTAGCCAAGACTAACATCTGGAAAACAATACTTAATAGCAGATCTGAGCATATTTGCAGGAGAAAGGGTGTTTTTAGAGAATTTTAGAGGTTAAAAGAGATTTGAAAGCTAACTGAATTTCAGGTTATACTAATGGGTGAAACTTTGCAATTTCCTTAATGTCACTTACATGAACTAAAATAAGGAAAAAAGGACAGAGTGCATTCAGTCTGACTCTTGCTGTCTGGCCTTCGGGCAGGTCCCCTCTCCTGTGCAGCAGTCCACTGGTGCCTGTCACGACACATCTCCCAACAGGTCCCGCGGCCTCCCTGGAGCCTTACAGGGAAGGGCATTAACTAGGAGATGCACGTGGTTAACATAGGGCAGAGAAATGGAGCTTTGAGGACCCCTAGATAAAGAGTGGGAGGCAGTGTCCAAGAGACCAAATCTATGGATTTGCTTGCATCATGTTTCAAAGGAGGAACTGGAATGAGAAACTAACCCTCAATCTGTATTCACTTCATACTGAGTTGCTTATTTTAAAAGAGATCCAGGATATCATCAATCATGTTATATTGAAGTTAATAAAAAATTTCTTTTTGGCAAAATGATCTGTTAAATTTTGTCTGTCTTAGAAGATTGGACAACAATCTTTCATTCCTTCTCTACAGAAATGATGCATAATGCTACATTTTTATTAATATCAAATAGTATGATAAGTAAGGCATCCCAAGCACTTAATTGCTATCATACAAATAAAGCTATTAGTAAATCCTATGTATTCAGATTTCCTTAAGTTAATGTAATAATAAAGCTGGGCCAGCTGTGGTGGCTCACACCTGCAATCCCAGAACTCTGGGAGGGTGAGGTGGGTGGGTTGTTAGAGATCATGAGTTCAAGACCAGCCTGAGCAAGAGCGAGACCTTGTCTATAATAAAAACAGAAAAACTAGCCTGGCATCATGGCGGGAAGCTGAGGCAAAAGGATCACTTGAACCAGGAGTTTGAGGTTGCTGTGAACTATGATGCCATGGGACTCTCCCCAGGGCATGGAGTTAAGACTGTCTGAAAAAAACAAATCAAACCCTCCCCTCAAAAGAATAAAGCTTATTTTTTAAAGGTAGATTTTTGTTTGCTTCTCACTGTCTATAGGGAGGGAAGTTCTTATGTAACATATGGTTACAGCTTTCGGTTTTCTCTGAGATGGTGAGCGTGTCTGCTCTAGAGGAGGCCATGCTGGGCCCTGCAGAAGTCCTTCATTTCTCTGCATGGCTGAATCCTCTTCCAGGGTATGAATGCTCTACATTTTGTTTATCCACTCATCAGTTGATGACACTGGGTTGTTTCCAGGTTTTGGCTATTATGAATAATGCTGCTGTGAGAAGACATTATGCCTTCAACTATCTGAGCTTTATAAAAAATTAATTTGGGGCTTGGTACCTGTAGCTCAGCGACTAGGGCGCCAGCCACATACACTGGCTGCCAAACAACAATGATAACTACAACCAAAAAATATCTAGATGTTATGGCGGACACCTGTAGTCCCAGCTACTTGGGAGGCTGAGGCAAGAGAATCGCTTAAGCCCAATGAGTTTGAGGTTGCTGTGAACAGTGACGCCACAGCACTCTACCCAGGCTGACAGCTTGAGGCTCTGTCCCAAAAAAAAAAAAAAAAAATAATTTTGTATACAATAGAATGGTGGGCTATGAATGGTAGCAAAACCAGGAAAAGAAGAGTTATAATATAAACATTCATTTAACAAATTTTTTGAACACCACCTACGTGGTGTTCCAGGTTGAGTGGTAAGTGGTCGTTTCCCGTGAGCAGTCAGTAGAAGCACACTAACCCATTCATAATGTAGAGTTCACAGAGCGTGGTCAGAGGTAGTTATTCACTCATGTTGTCAGGCTGTGCAGGGGAATGAAGCAGGGAGGCATCTATAGCATCTCACTGTCAGGCACTTTGTGCAAAATGACTCCAAATTCAGTGGAAATAACTTCTTAGAAACTGCCTGCCAATTTCCACAAAGACTTTTTTTAGTAGAGATTTTAAGCCACACTTTCAGTATGGCAACTGTTTGAATCGGCCTTTATAACTTGGCCAAAAGCCATTTGTGGAACAGTATGGCAACTGTTTCCCAAAGTGGCCACGATGTTTTACATCATCAACCACAGTATGTGAGGGTGCCAGTTTCTCCACATCCTCACCAACACTTGCTTTTACATGACTTTTTTTAGTGCAGGGATACTGGTAAGATGAAGCAGAATGTCCTGTGGCTTTGCCTTGCATTTTCCTAATAGCTAAAACATCTTTTCATAAGCTTATTGGCAACATATTTATATATCTTACTGGGAAACTATTCAGCTCCTTTGCTGGTTTAAAATTAGTTTATCTTTTTATTATTGAGTTGTAAGAATTCTTTTTTTTTTTTAATTTTTTTTTAATTTTTAATTTCAGCTTGCTCGTTTGTTTGAAGTACTTTTTTTTTTTTTTGTCGTTGTTGATTTTCTTTCTTCTTTTTAAAGATGTTCTTCCTCTGGCTATGCTCTGTCCCCTTGCCTTCCCAGTAGCTGGGATTACATGACGCCCACCACAATGTCTGGCTGTTTTTGATGTTGTTACTAGAGAAAGCATCTTACTCTGGCTCATTGCTGTTGATACTGGTCTTGAACCTCTGAGCTCAGGCAATCCACCCGCCTCGGCCTCCCACAGCGCTGGGACTACAGGCATGAGCCACCACGCCCGGCCTTAAGAATTCTTTACATATTTGAGATATAAGTTATTTATGACATACATGAGTTAAAATATTTTGTGCCTCCTTTGAGCTATCTTTTCACTTTCTTGAGCCATGAGGCCCTCTATTAAAAAGGAAAAAACCAAACTAAAAGCAGACACTTGGCTTTCTTTTGAAAACCAGGTTCAAGATATGAATTGGATGGAAAATGAAAGTTGATGAAAGCAGGTGGGTGCCCTTGTGACAACCCACTTCTTGAGATGCATAGGCCTCATTCATTTTCATAATTTAGCCTCTGGCAGTGCATGCATCCATCTGATGCTCACAGAATGCTTGTTGAACTGTTAATCTGAAATAGTCTCTCATAATCTTTAGGTTTAAAATTTGAAATCCTGGATAATCAAGTCTGGTATCATGCACTGTCATGCAATATTATGTGCCTTTATTTCTTCCTCTGCAAATGTAAATAATGAACTCTTGAAGGTAATGGGATGATTACTAGGTTAACAGACGATGTGCAGAGATGGTGCCCCCACTTGGTAGGTTCCAGTGAATGCCAGCCATCCTGTAGCTACACTTTGAAGCTAAGAAATACAGAACATACCTCTTAAATAATTCCACAACTGTACACTTTGTTAACAGCAGAACAGTACTTAGTGGTTTTTCTACTGAGTTCCCTGGGCTCCTTGGAAGTGTTTCAAAAAATTTAGCTAACACTTGGAAGAACTATAATCAAAACTCTCACTAACTTAAAGGTCTGAAGTGCCATGCTGTAATTCGTGAGGTTCCACCAATGTACTAACGTGTGCCAGTGTACTCACCTGTACTTTGTTTTTCTGTAGATTTCTCATCACATCTATACATGTGCATTTTTCTTCCTCTTAATTTTATTATGAACAATGTCAATCATAAAACAAATCTGAAATAATTTTATAGTGAGTATCTGAATACCCACTACCTAGATTTGCCTATTTTACTGTACTGTTAAAAATCTCAGATCTAGTCATCCATCAATCCATTTTGATGCTTTCAGAGAAAGTAAAGACACTATGCTTTCCATTATCTGGAATCAACAGTCTCACTTTTTCTTTCAATATAAAATCTATGGCCAATAAAACATAAGTCATAAGTGTCCATATGCTAGATTTTGACACACATCTGTTGTCTACCCCTATAATTCAAATACCTATCAATATATTATAAACATATTTTCAGCTTCTTGCAAATGTGTTACTGTTTGGAAGGTGCTTGCAATATTTTTCAGAAGAGGCAGCCCCTGCTGGGTAGTGTGACCCTATGAGTGAGCCTGTTTCATCTGAGACCTGGGGCTTGCCTGTGGGTCCTGTTACATCCTCACAGGGAAGACTAGCCCAGCCCAGTGCTATTAACACCAAACTTATATGATTTGCCCTTGTGCTAGGGAATGCAAAGAGTTGTTAGACTGTCTGGAGTTCAACTTGGAAGACAATTTCTTATAATCCTCTTTACATTTCTGCATAATTTAACATCTAATCACTTCAGGATACTTCCAACCTCCCCTTCCCAACCACCTCTTCTCTGGCAGGAATAAGCAGGATACTGAGCCTAGTGAAGACTCAACTTGTCATCCGTGACCAGTTGGATTTCATCCGTGACCAGTTGGATGTCATCCATGACCACTGAATTTCAATATTGTTTTTATCAAAATAGCCATAGAGATATTCTGGTTTACTTATGGTAAGTAAATATTATAAGTATAAATATCTAAAATAAATATTCTTCAAATAAATACCACTTTGTTTTTGCTTTTTTTTTTTGAGACAGAGTCTCACTTTGTTGCCCCTGGTAGAGTGCTGTGGTGTCACAGCTCACAGCAACCTTTTGGGCTCAAGCGATTCTCTTGCTTCAGTCTCCCCTATAACTGGGTCTACAGCCACCTGCCATGATGCCCAGCTATTTCTGGAGACGGGGTCTCACTCTAACTCAGGCTGGTCTCCAACCTGTGGGCTCAGGTGATCCGTCCATCTCGGACTCCCAGAGTGTTGGGATTACAGGTGTGAGCTACCACGCTCGGCCTATAAATACCACTTTGGTTTGATATTTCAATAAAGTGTCACTTTGCTTTGGTGTTCTGCCACCACAAAGTTTGAAAACTAGTCCTAGTTTTTTAAATAGCCAGGCATTGTGGCGAGTGCCTAGAGTCCCAGCTACTCGGAAGGCTGAGGCAAGAGAATCACCTGAGCCTAGGAGTTGGAGGTTGCTGTGAGCTGTGTGACACCATGCTACTCTACTTAGGTGATAAAGTGAGAATTTGTGTCTAACAACAACAACAAAAAAAGTTAAAAAAAAAAAAAAAAAAAAAGAAAATTAGTCCTAGTTTTTAAACTGAGCACCGTGGAGCGTGTATCTCTTGGCGCTGACAAGAGGCTTGGCATGGAGACTGCTCTTCACCTTTTAAGGCTAGCAGCCTCCCTTCACCTTTTCCTGGCTGGATTTCACACTGGTGCTGAAAAAATACAGCTCTAAGTTATCACAGACATGTCCTTTTGTCTTATTTTTTTATACATTGTTTGGAGGTCCCGATCCTCACAGCCTTCATCACGAATCTAGTGACACACAGCGTGAGTGGTAGATGCCAGAATCTCTCGGCGATGCTGGGAGAGGCCCGGGCCTGTGCTCCATCCTGCTTTGGGTGTTGGAGGATTAAATTAGACAATAAATGGCAATTCACTGGAATTCTCCATTCAAGGGGAGTAGTTTTTCTAAGGTATTTTAAAACAGTTTTTACAAATAAATTTGTGGTTAAGTCTGGTAAAAAAATGTCTTTGGGATGTCTCTGGACAGGAGTTTCCAAAGGAGGATAAAGAGTGAGTGTTGGGGCCAAGGGACATGAAGACATCTGGTTTACCTTCCCTGCCACTATATTTACTCTTCACAGTTTAAAAAAATATTATAGTTGGGCATGGTGGCTCATACCTGTAATCTCAGCATTCTGAGAGGCCGAGGCGGGTGGATTACCTAAGCTCGCAGGTTTGAGACCAGCCCCAGCAAAAAGAGAGACCCCCTCCCCCACCTCCGGTCTCTACTAAAAACAGAAAAACTGAGGCTCGTGTGAGCCCAAGAGGTGGAGGTTGCCATGAGCTCTGATGATGCCATGGCACTCTACCCAGGGTGATAGATTAAGATGATGTCTTAAAAAAAAATATATATATATATATTACTATACTGTCTATGAATAGGAATATTTATAATTTTGGAAATCTGGAAAATACACCTAAAAATAAATGTGGTGAGACATAAAGATCAGAGTGAGCTGGGAAGAGCATGCAAGTGCATCCAGGCAGTTGCTACATAAAGAATTCAATAGTATATTGTAATAGGCATATCTTAAAACTGTATTTTGTTTTATTTTAAAATAACCTGCAAAAATAATCAACTTTGAAGCTGAAACTTTGTTTGTGGTAGTAATTTCCAGATTGTCCTGAAAGCTTACTCTAGGACTTGGATCTAAATCAGTGCCTAAAATGGTCATCAAGGTTACAAAAGCTCCTGGAAGATGATGGTGATGATGAAGGCACTAAGGAGATTTCACCCCAAAATATGACTACTTGGTATAAAGAATACTTTGAATTAAACGTCTCTGGAGATCAGAAAGCATTTGGAAGAGGCTTTCCCTCTGTCTACATAAAAGCAGACTGTCCTGATCAGGGAATCGAAGGTGGCAACTGACTTTCTTTCCTCCCCCTGGTGCCAGCAGACTGGGCCCAAATCATTTAGAACACAATACCTGACTCTCAGGTAAATTCTATTCATCCTCCCCAGGTACCACTTCCTGCCCCTGTACTACATATTCTCCCCCTCCCTTCTATTTTTAATTTTTTTAAATTTCAGATTAACATGAGGGTACAAATGATCAGGGTACTATGTTTGCATTTGTTAGGTAGGGTCCCTGTTGTAGTTGTGCCCCCCCCAGGAGGTGTGCCATGTACCCCTACATTGTGCCCATTAGGCAGGAGCACGCCAATCCTCTCCCTCCCCTCTCCTGCTCCCTCCCAATTAAATTGAGTTTTTCTCTTGTGTGGGCCTGTATTAGATCATCTGCTGGCTTCATATTAGTACTGAGTACACTGGATACTTGCTTTTCCATTGTTGTGATACTTTACTAAGAAAGGGTTTCAACTCTATCCAGGTCCCTCTCCTTCTAAAAGGCATCTATAAAGGCATCTGGGTGATCACTCTGTGATTCTCCCCATGTGCGTGGTATTTGGAAATAAACATTTCTTTTCTTAATCTCCCTTACTTGTGAGTTGATCTTTCAGCAAACTTTAGGGTAAAAGGGGCAAGTTTCCCCTCCACTCTGTAATGACAAAAAATAGGTCTGGGTCTCTAGCAGAAAATCACTTGCCTTTTCTACTGTTCTTTTCTTTTTTTCTAGGATATTATCTCACTTTGAGAAAACCAATTATTCAAATGGATGTACTTCTAAAAGACAGTATCATGTAAGGGTGCAAAGCATAAGAACCTCCACTTCCTGAGCTGGAGGTTCTTAAAGTCAAATTAAGCAAAGTCTGATTTTATAAAGCTATTCTAAAGATCCAATTCTCTCTGATTTTTTTTCTCCTAAAATAGCTGTCTCCATGGTTACATAATCACTTATTACTAGGACTTAGAGGAAATGCATTTTAGGGGATAATTCAGTAGAGACTATTTTCTAATTTTTACAGTAGGAACTGAGAAATTCTGCATGAAATACAATCTCTGGTAATTTTTACATTTAGCTTGATGCTTCAAAGACACTCACTCTTACTAAAAGCCCAGGGTAATGATCATCCCACCCCCCAGGGCTGGACGGCACAGTCTTGCTGGCCCTGCTCAGGGATATGCAAGAGGCCCTGATGGGGTCAAGTGTGTCCCAGTGACTGGCCAGTGTGTGCCAGTGTAAAGAAACACGACTGGATATATGAGGTGACCTAGCTTTAGCAAAACCCTGCTCCCTGTGAAATCCCTCTATGGATTACGGAGTGGAAGAGTGGAATAGATGGGGAAAATGAAGCTGAAATGTGTATTTCCCAAGTTCCTCTGACTTAAAACTGATTTCCAGATATCCTCAGAATAAGCCCTCTTCTCTCCAAGTGGCCTTGTAAGTTTCCTCTTCTTGCATGCCAAACAGCATAACACAGGTCTTTGTAGCATCTTAAAATTTATTTTTTTCCGACTGGGTGTGGTGGCTCATAATCCCAGCACTCTGTGAGGCCAAGGAAGGTGAGACCAGGCTGAGTAAGAGCAAGACCCTGTCTTTACTAAAAATAGAAAAAATACTAGCCAGGTATTATGGCATGTGCCTGTAGTCCCAGCTACTCGGGAGGCTGAGGTAGGAGGATCACTTGAGCCCAGAAGTTTGAGGTTGCTGTGAGCTGTGACACCAGAGCACTCTACCCAGAGTGACTGAGACTCTGTTTTAAAAAAAAAAAAAGATTATTCAAAAACATCCAGTGACTTTAGTTGGACCCTGTCTCCACGGCTGCCCAAACCTTCCACATGTGCACAGTGAGCAAGGACAGGATCTGTCCTGTGTCTGTGACAGTGATCTGTTGGCAAGAGATAAAAGTCTAGTATACACCATTTCTGACCTTTGCCCAGCAGTGCACAACTCATCAGAACTTCTACAAATACTATCTCCTTTAATCCTTACAGTAGGAACCAAGGCTCAAAGAAGTCCTTGCAGAAAGAATAGTAAGACTCATAGCCTCTGAAATCTGCATACCAAATGTGCTTTAGAATGCAGGAGGCCCTGTGCACATACACATTTGCAGGTGTGGAGAACATGGGGCCAGAATAAAGAAGCTAAACACATATTCAGGCGCTAACTTGTCAGTGGGAAGAGGACCCTGACTCTGTGAGGAGGCGGGAGAGGTCAGGTGGTGTATCTGCCTTGACACAGGCCCTCACCTAGACAATGCCCACGGCCAGCTGTTCCCACTGCCTTCTGCCCTGGCTTCTCCCCTCCCCTGCCATCTTTGTTTTTAAAATTGAGATATCATTCACATAACATGTAATTTCACACAACATAGGTACAATTCAGTGTTTCAATGTACTCACAAGGATAGGCAACTATCCCCAGTAAAAGGCCCTCAGTACGCACGAGCCTCCTATCAGGCTTAGGCTGTGAGCAACCCAGAACCTTTCTACAGCCCATGTCCAAACCCAGCTGTGAAGTGAAACAGATGTGCACATGTATATTCACACGTAGTATGTATCTGTATTGTACATATGGACGTATGTACACACGATGTGTCTGCTCACTCTGCACACATAGCCGCATGTATGTAACTGATGAGAATAACCACAGGAACAAACTTGTAAACACACACTAAAAGGCAGGGCCACGCTAAACCCTGATTTAAGGTAAAGCTTAAAGGAACTGTCAAACATGGCAATAAATGAGAAATTTAAATACTTTGCTAGTTGATTAAAAAAAAAAAATCTCATTGGTAAATCGTTTCTTCATACAACAGGGGGTCCGGGCCCCATCCCTGATCCTCTGCCACACCCTCCTTAGTGCTCCCCCATGCTGGCAGGACTGTCAGGGACAGAAGGAAAGAGCGTGACCTGCTCTATGCTCTGGGGGTGGGCTGCCCTCCGTGGAGCCCTTCCCTGCACAATTACCCTCCCTGCTGGCTCTGCAGATAGGGCCTTCTGCTGGAAGTCATCATCACCAGCTGGTTGCCCACACACGCCCCCCCCCCTCCCCAGCATCTTCTCAGATAGACCACCCTGCTTGGAAGCCCCACTGGGCTGCATCTGTGGCTTTCAAGCTTAACCTCTTCAAGTGGAGCCCAGTGTGTTCCTATTCTTCAGCAGAAAGCCTCTACCACCAGACTGGACCTGAGCCATGGCAGGGGCTGTGCCACCCGTCACCCCCCACCACTATCCTTGACCCCTCTCCTCTACTACCATCTTGCTTGATCCTGGTGCTCTTGGCCTCCTTTGCCAACCTCACTTAGGGGTCTGTGGCCACTCACTGCGTTTGGAAGAAAACCCAAGTTCCCTGCCTTTTTTTTTTTTTTTTGAGACAGAGGCATACTATATCACCCTTGGTAGAGTACCATGGGGTCACAGCTCACAGCAACCTCAAACTCTTGGGCTTACGCGATTCACTTGCCTCAGCCTCCCAAGTAGCTGGGACTACAGGTGCCCGCCTCTACGTCCTACTATTTTTTGTTGTTGTTGTCGTCGTTTAGCAGGTTTGAACCCACCAGCCCTGGTGCATGTGGCTGGTACCTCACTACCCAGTGAGCTATGGGTGCCAAGCCACCTTGCCCAGATTTTCAATCCTCTGAGGGTTCTGCCCTACCAACCTCTCCTACTACTTTACGGCCTCCCCTCCCTTTCCCACCAATGGCCTCCAGACCTCACCAGCCCTTCTACTCCCAGCCCCCTGGCAGCCCTGGGCTTTGCAGCAAGTGTAGGGGCTTGGAGGCCAGGCAGCCTAGAGATCAGCATTCTCACTGAGGCTCTACTGGCTGGTTCTAAATACCAACAATTCCAGATTTTATGCTTATGGAATCTCTTCCACAAATATGAATTTTTAGTTTATAGACTTAAAAATGTAAAACCACTGATTTTGTCCAAAGTTATATGAAACAACTAATTAAATACAGTTTTTGTTATCAAAACAGCAAACAATTCTAGAGCTTCTTGATTATTTAACACTTTCTGGGGACCTTTATTCTCAGTAATACAATATCTAAAATAGTAAAAGAAAATAGAAAAATAAGCGTTGCAGGGAAAAACAATGAGGCGACCCTGGCACCAGCATTATTTTTTAAATTTCTTCTCAAACATTTTTCCTTAAATATTTACTTATCCTATTAATTACCAGCTATTTTCAAGTTCTAGGTATAAGAATGATCACATTATTTTAAATAACCTGACTTGATTGCATGTGTTAATATTATTTTAAAATTTAATTTGGGGACCTCTGTTTCAAAATTAAAATATAACAATATTTAAGTATATTCTGATTTACAAATATGACTATAATTCTAAGTAAAAATAAAAAAATGAATAGAACTGAAGACAAACAACAATCAGGATAAATGAATGAATCTGGTGTTTCCTTGAAACGCTAATTGAATTGCTAGGGAATTTTCAATTTTCCATTTTAGAAGTGAAATTCTGTAAAAAAAAAAAATTGTTCCTTGCATTCGAGAAACTTCAGAAATACTGGAAAGGCCGAGTTACTGTGAATGCAACACAGTCCCCAGAGGCCCAGAGCCCGCAGAGGACCCCACTTACTATTGTGCACAGTCGATCAGCTGGTACTCATTGGACCTCTCGAAGCATGCCTTCACACCTTCATCGTCCCAAAGCTTTTTCACATGATCAAAGAATTCCTAAAGTTTGAAAGAGTAACAAGTAAGAAAACACGTGTTACAACCTTTCAAAAAGTTAAAAGTAAAAAAAGTGCAAAAGAATTTTTTTGCAGAAAATACATAGATTTTCTCTGTGGAAGTTTATACAGTAAAATGTACAAATCTTATGTTCAGTGTGATGAAAATGTATGCAGGTGTGCTACTACTCAAGTCAAGTTCTAAGGCCCTTTAAAATAAGATTTGTAAGTCAAATGCAACACCATGTGTAAGCTTTAAATCTGACAGCATAATCTTAGTCTTTAGTGCTCAATAATTTAACTAGTTGAACTTCCACCTCAGCAATAAAAAATGAACATTATAATGGCAAATCTGCTTTTAAATCTACCCCATGTGGGCTAAGGTGAGGGATGGCCAAGTAGGTGGATTAACATTTGGCCCAGATGCATTAGGTACATAAAAAGGGGGCCTTTAAAGTCATCCTTTGGGGATAATTTATTTATTTTTGTTTTGTTTTACATTTTTAAAAAACTGTGGCTCATGCCTGTACATCTTAGCACTCTGGGAGGCCAAGGCTGTTGGATTGCCTGAGCAAAATTGAGATCCCATTGCTAAAACTAGCCAGGTGTTGTGCTGGGCACCTATAGTCTCAGCTACTTGGGAGGCTGAGACAAGAGTTTGAGGTTGCTGTGAGCTGTGATGCCACTGCACTTGACCGAGGGCGATAAAGTGAGACTCTGTCTCAAAAAAACAAAACAAAATAAAAAAACTATGAGATAAGTGTGAACTGTGATTTTTAGTTCACTCCAGAGCCATGAGGCCACTGTTCTCAATTTCACCCATTATGGCAAGCAGAATGTTCTGAAAAAATATTCCTTAGCTTAAGATAAAAGGAGGGTTCCGGAATCAATAATACTGGCAAAGTACCCAAGAGAATTAAAAGAGGAATGGAAGCAACTGAGGACATTAGCTGCTAAACACAAAAGGAGCCGTAAATATTCACGCAACACTCTTCTCTGTCTGCCTTCCATCCACAGGTCCCGAGACTCCAGGGCCTTTACCCTCCTTGGTTCTAAACAATCAACATAGATTCTTTGAAGGAAAAAATTAAAGTACTGATACTTTTTTTTAAAGATTCACAATTCTGTACAAAGGTGGAAGCAAGTATTACAAGGCCTGAAGCTTATACAATCTGGGGGCCCTCTTTGATAAAAACTCCAAATGATGACTACCACAAAATCAGGCACAAAACTCAGGGTTTTTTAGCTTCTAGTAAATCCAATTTTATGTTTAGTTTTAGGAACAATTTTGTAAGTTATGGCACAGTGTCTGTATCTGTCTGTTACCATTATTAACAAGTCCAAGTTGCACAGTTGACAAAAAACAGATAATCTCTCCCTGAAGAAGAGCAGCTGAACCTTGCAGTTTTTATCTTTCTCTCTAGTTTTATGTTTCCTTCTGAAATCGTCCTCTCATTCTCTCATCACTCCAGTAAAGGAATGGTAGGAAAAAAGATTTCCTTGTGTGAGCCACATAGCCACACGGCCACACCCTTGTGAGGACAGATGCAGCAGGCTGCTGTCAAGATGGTGGGTGGTTCTGGGGACCTGATTTCTTTCCACACGATATTATGATATACAAAAGCACTTTCCACTGCACTGACCAAACCACAACTGCCACATTTTATTCAAGTTCACACGGGAATCATTCACTGTATTGCTTTGCCAAACAGCAATTTTAAAAAATGACTATGAGCAGAGTCATCAATGTAAACCTGATCAACAAAAAACGTTGTTGAAACCTGTGCCTGGTGTCTGAGAAACGAGATAGGGGAAGAAGGTGTTGACCAGGAGACGTGCTGTGGGTCAAAGGTCAGTGGGGGTGAGAAGCCCAACCTTGTGCAGACCTGGGGCTATGGAAAGCCTGGCCCAGCAGTCAGGGGAGAAACTGAAGCTACAGTGGGAAGTCCCTGCTTTTTACTCACTTCACATCACGAGACACTTGGGCCTGACCTCACCATGGGGGGCCGCAGTGAGGGGATAGTGTGCAAAGGCAGGGGGCCAGGGTCACAGCATTCACTGGTCCCTGCTCTTGTGACCTAGGCCCTGACCCAATCCCCTTACTCCCCAGCCAGCTGCCCACTCTCAGTGCCCTCAGGCCTTCCCTCTCTCTGCTCCTATTTCCTGCAAAAACCTCTCCTAACTCCTTTTGTGTTAATTTCCTCTATGTTACAGTAAGGACCTTAAGGATACAACATTCCTTCTGTTTTGTTCTTGTGCAATTCTTATTTTGTTGAGTGTACTCTGAGCACGATACTTTAACACATAAGATCTCACTTCTGTCTCACAAAGCTGGATGGAAGAGGTGGCTGCAAAGTGACTCACCCAAGGGCACACAGCTGGTGATGGGAGGGCATCTGTCCTGTTCCATACATGTTTTTTAGCCAGTATGTGCACCACCACCTTTTACTAAATGTATGTTAAATAAGGTCCTGTCCTCTAGTTTTCTTCTGGATTTCTTTAAAACCACTATTACTAATGTAATTTAGTAAATCCACTCTTAACAGTTTGAACAAAGTACAGGGCATCTAGTACAAGAGACTCTTGTTAAAGCTACACAAGGGACACTCCTGAGGACCCCTCGCCCCTGGAGCTCAGCGACTTGCAGTTCCAGAAGGCTCCACACAGGATGAGCCTTAACCCCTTGCGCAGGGGACAGGAAGAGCTGAAGCTTGCAAGATGGATTACAGATGAGGGCTTGAACCCAGTGTTAAGACACAGAGTTAAGAGTTAAGTTTGGTGTATATTTGGGTATATATTGAAAGCAATAGTAAACTAGGAATTGTGGGCACTTTGACTTTTAAATAGATATTTTGGGTAACATTAAAGAAAACAAAGAACAAATCTCTCTTCACTTTAGCTTCTTATTCCATACTGGTGAACAACAATGTTGGACTAAAATACAGAGAGGTTCCCTCGGTTCTATGTGTTTACTTTTTAAAGGGTCTAAAACCTTCATGGAAAAACCCAGGGCTGCTGCTGTTGCCGCTTCATTACTAGAGAAAATCTCAGAAACTTATAAAATTGAAGAGTCTGACCCCATGTACCTGTGATTCAGCTTCCACATTCATCAACATACGGCTGATTTCTTTTCCTCCACGTCTCACCCCCTTCACCCTGTCTTGATTATTTATGAGCAAATCTCTGATGTCATGTCATTTTATTTCAACATTATTTCTAAAAGACAAACTTTAAAAATATAGTCACAATATCATTACCTCAATTAAAATAGAAAAAAAGATTCTGTAATGCCATTAAATACTCAGTTGACTAGTAGAGCTTCTTTAACTAGAATTAAATTATAATTTGTCCAGAGCTGGGCTAGGATTCTGTAGTTAAGAAATATAATTGGAATAGTAATCGTGAATGAAAAATTACAGACTCAAGAGGTGGACGCAGAGGAAGGCTGTTAAACCACAGACAGTACCAGAACACCAGAAGTCTGCAGAGAGCACCAGGAAGCCTGGCTGAATAAGACAAAGGGATTTGTTTTGTCTGGGCTTCACCCTTCCCTCAGTGCACTCTGGATAAAGGTCACTAAGCAGGGACCAGGGAGAGGACCCTTGGAGGCAGAATGTATCTACCCAGCAGAATTAGTGCTGGTAGGGGACTGGAACTGGTAAGGAGCAGGGGCAGAGGTGCTGGGGAAAGAATAGGCAGGGGATCTCCTAACAGAGAAATGCTCTCTGGGGAGATAAGCAGAACATGCCTCTTTCTTCCCAGTTCTCGGTATGGCGAGGGTCAGCCTATCTGCATGCAAGTTTTCAGGAGGCTCAACAATCTCTCTTAGAATTTGCCAGGCTGGGCGTGGTGGCTCATGCCTGTAATCCTAGCACTCTGGAAGGCCAAGGTGGGTGGCTTGTCCTGAGCTCACAGGTTTCAGACCAGCCTGACCAAGAGTGAGACCCCCCATCTCTAAAAATCTAAAAAGAGCCAGGCGTTGTGGCAGGTGCCTACTTGGGAGGCTGGGGCAAGAGAATCACTTGAGCCTAAGAGTCTGAGGTTGTTGCAGCTGTGACTCCACGGCACTTTATCCAGTAAGTAAAACTTTGTCTCAAAAAAAAAAAAGGAATTTTCGTGTGTGGTGTGATGAGAGTAGGGGTGGGGGGCTTAACATCCTGCTTCTAGACTTTGTTCCTTGATCTTTGATTTATTTTAAGAGGGTAAGTAACATAAAATAATAGTATGGGGAAGTTTAAGTAAAGGTTCAGGGAGGTAGAAGTACTGTGGGTGGGACTTGCAGTAAAGCAGAACAGTGAAGTCTGGGGTTAATTTCAGCTCAGTAGGTGCTTAACTGTTCACCCTATAATGTAAGTTCAGGGGACTCAGAGCCTTTGCCCCACCCTCACTCTAGGCAGTGAAGGCCCCCTGGGCACATTCTTTAAGATTCTAATTCTTTGTTCCTGAGTCCTCCATTTCCCATGTTCTTTCCTCTCCCAGAACTTAGGGCTGGTCCCCAGCACTCTACAGGATAAGGAAGGTATATTACCAGGGGCAGGGAATTTGCACCAAGATTATTAAGATAAACAAATCTTACTAAAATAGCCCTTGTATTCCATTAGTTCACCATATATATTTCCTAGTCACTTTCTCAAATTATACACAGTCTGACAATTAAGTTTGTGAATTCATCCTAGAAGAAGTGCTATACCATCAGTCACCTTTGAAATTCACAACAATTTTGGAATTATTTTTATGGAATGACCATCAGAGCAGTCGTTGTTGCAGGAAGGTCTGACAATTAAGTTTGCGAACTTACCACTGTGTGCTTACGTTTGCTAAACTGTACAAAGAACATGGTAATGTTTCACAGCCAAGGTGTGTCAGCGTCTCACAGCATCTGTGAAGACATGTGGCACTCACTGAATGCTGAGTGGCTTCATTATGGTCTGTGTTTTCAGGTGCCATACTATAATAGCTCTGATGGTCATTCCAGAGAAAGTTCCAGAACTGCTTTGAAGGGTGGACTAGATGCTGGTGTCAGAGCACAGCTTCCCACGGGGAGCACTTTGAAGGTGACTGTAGTGATATTCAGCAGTGAGTTGTGTGACGCCTTTCCTAGAATGAATTCCTTTGTCACTCTTTTCATAACTTATTGCCCTTTCTTAAAATGGTATGTAAGTCCCCAATTCTAAATGCTTTTTTGATTTTTGCTACTTTTCTGTGAAGCCCTTGTGCATACAGAACATTAATGTTAATAAAATTTGTATGCTATTTTTCTCCTATTAACCTTTTGTTTAATTCACAGGTTCTAGCCAATTAAACTAAAATGGTAAATAAGTTTTTCTGACCCCATAGTTCTCATATGTTTTCTAAAACAACTGGGATATTAATATAAGGAATAATTTTAGTATGTCTCCATCAAGTAAATAAAAATAAAATACTAAATAAAAATAATTTTGGTGGTGTCTATCTGTATGTGTATGTATCCTAAAAGAAAGGGTGATTCAGAGTGAAATGTAACCTGTTTCTGACAACTGAGTATGCAGAAATTGAAGGCACAGAAGGAAATTACTAAGTGACATTTCTTAGTTTTTCCTACATTACCAAATATGACAATCACCCTGTGAACTACATATGTTTAGCAACTAAAATACACAAACATTTGCAACTCTTACTCAAAGTAGCTTAAGTTGTGTTATATAAGATAATGATTACCATCTGAGACCTACTTTCTTTCTTCTTCTTTTTAGACAGTCTCATTGACATCCTGGGTACAGTGCTCTGGTGTCACAGCTCACAGCAACCTCAAACTCTTGGGCTTAAGTGATCCTGTTGCCTCAGCCTCCCCAGTAGCTGGGACTACAGGCTCTTATGCCACCATGCCTGGCTAATTTTTCGATTTTTCAGAGAGATGGGATCTTGCTCTTGTTCAGGCTGGTCTTGAACTCCTGAGCTCAAAGGATCCTCCTGCCTCAGTTTCCCAGAAAGGCATGAGCCACTGCACCTGGCCTGAATCCTACTTCTCTTTTTTCTTTTTTTTTTGAGACAGAGTCTCACTATGTTGCCCTTGATAGAGTGCTCTGGTGTCACAGCTCATAGCAACCTTAAACTCTTGGGCTTAAGTGATTCTCTTGCCTCAGTCTCCCAAGTAGCTGGGACTACAGGTGCCTGCCACAATGCCTGGCTATTTTTTTTTTGTTGTTGTTGTTGCAGTTGTCATTGTTGTTTAGCTGGCCTAGGCTGGGTTCGACCCTAACAGCCTTGGTGCATGTGGCCGGTGCCCTAAACACTGTGCTATGGGAACCAAGCCCTGAAACCTACTTTTTAAAAGCAAGGCTTTAAATTTTTAAAGCATAACTTTGATCTTTAACTTAATATTTAAACTAAAATTAAAAAAAATCCAAGTACCTAACTGCTCTATTTCATATTCACAGCACTTCCCCTCTGGTACTGGTACCTACAACTGCCTTTACATTGAGAATATATTCCAAGATAACTTGGCATTCTTAGGTGAGTTGTAATTTTTTTTCCCTTTCAAATTCTTCGTACCTGCTTTAAGATGGAAGTACATGAATGACAATAAGAAATGAAAGAACATTCTTTCCTATCTTGCAAGATGGCAGCTGAAAAATCTGAGAGGCCGGGTACTAAGGAGCAGGAACCTGAAGCTAGGAAGTCTGATGCCAGTCGCAAGGTTAAAAGGATGACCTTATGGCCAAAAGCCCAAGGAGAAGAAGCTGCTCTGCAGCTGAGATTCCGTCCTCATCAGAGGAACCAGCAGACGGTCCCAAGCTCCCACGTTTTCAGAAAGGCCACATACAAGAGGAAGTACTCAGCCATTGAAGTCAAGATTGAAAAGAAAGGGAGAAGGTTCTTGCCACTGTTACAGGATCAGTTTGTGGTGACAAGAATGCTGGTACTCTGGTGGTTAACCTCGCAGAATGATCAGTCTGTATCCTACTGAGGATGTGCCTTAGAAGCTGATGTGCCACACGGCCAACACCCTCAGTTAGCATAAGAACTGCCAGCCAGCGCCCTTGGCCATGCTGGTCGCCCTCACTGGGGACACAGAGGCAGAGGCTGGTTCTTCTGAAGTGGACGCACAGCGGGTTGTTAAGTGCAACTGGACCTCTGGTCTGTAGTCAAGTTCCTCTGCAAACAACGTACCAGAAATTCATCACAACTACATTCACAGAAATTGGTACCTGCAATGGTAAAGTGCCAATATGTCTTCCCCATGGCTACTTCAACAAGCAGCAGCCACAGCTCAGTTGCTGGGGTGGTGAGATCTTTGACATAACAAGAGAAACAGGTGATTATAGAGAATGCAAGTTGGCCAGAAAACTGTGGATGGACAGATTTTACCAGAAATGAAAACTATTCCATAGTTCCAGGGTTACCTTACATCTCTCTTTGCCCTGAAGAATGGAGTTTATTCTTACATATTGATGTTCTAAATTTCTTCACAAAGAATATCATTAAATAACTGACATATTAAAAAAGAAATGTATGAATAAGATTTATTGTATTATTTCTGTGCTAACATAATACAATCAAATAACTTCTTGGTTACACTGATACTTCAGATACATTTTTCATTTTGAAATAAAAATCTAAGCCTATTTCTCACCTCTGGAAGCACACGTGATGCAGTCTGCCTGGCAGCCAGAGGTCAGGGTCAGGGTCAGGGTCAGACAGAGCCATGCCCATTCACCATGCTGCCTCGCCCTGGGGGCTGCCGGTAGCACTAGACACTGAGCTAAGTGTGAAAATGTGATTCCTTACACTCACTGCACAATATTCTTTCTAGGATGACTTATGGAAAATTCTTCTAATTTTAGAGTTAAGGATATGCTGGCATTTCTTAAGCAACTGACTTTTGCATGTTATTATTAATTTTCAACTTAGCAGACCCTGTGACTTTCCTACAGCTTTTATTTATGTCGCTGAGGGAATGCTGAGGTACCCCGGCAGGTGTGCAGGGATTTGTCTGGCACTGTGCACCAGCTTCACTGGGGCTCCATGTGACCTGCCTCCTGTCCCCGCTTTATTCTCTTGCTGTTTCAGTCATTTTATTAACATGTATTATAAGTGTGTGAACAGCACTAAATCCTTTCTGGAACAGGCTGAAGCATAAACAAATGCTGATTGTGACTTTGTATGGGAACATGGTGAGTAGTGTCTTCTACTGTAATCACACCAGCCTCAGAAATAGGCAGTTTTAGGACAGTAGTCATTTAACCGGAGTTGAGGTCTGATTTGTTTAAAATACACCTAGTCAATTTTGCCCCTTGGATAATAGAACAAGCTGATGGTTTTCTGTCATTTCTTTTTTCAGGAATCTGAAAAAAGGGTATCAAGTTAAAAGTTTGTGTAGGCTCTGTCCTAAGTGGAAACACTATGATTTTGTTATTTATAATTTCAGCCTCAAATCTAATGTTGTACAGTCTAAAATTCTATTTGGGAACAACTTTCAGAAATTTACGATGTAAAAAGCCCCACAAAAAACCAACCAATTAAAAACACCTAGGTGTCCCAAGCCCACACCTTTCCTACTTGAGGCAGAACTACCACAGGTGACAGTCTTAACGACAGTGAAAACCCATGGGGAGGGCAGGGACTGTTTGCGAGAGGAGGGCATCCCCAGTGCCTATGTGGCGCCACGTGCAGTGTCACGAGGGCCTCAGATATCAGGTCTTGTCTGAGCCTGACTGTACTGCTCTGTCCTTCCTACCTTCTCGAGTCCATCTGACTAGGAGAAGGGAGGCTGGAGTCACAGCACACCCCAGTCTAGCAAGCCTCATATTCTCCCACCAACAGCAGCAGTGTCTTGGGCCTGGGAAACCATGGAGGGCAAATGCGAATTCACAATATGCACCACACTCATCTATCTTTTCCCTTAGGACTTAGCCTACTTTAACTATTATCAGCATTTCAAAACAACATCTATATAGGCTCTAAGATCCATCCCTCTATACAGCTGCAGCCCACACACATGGGCTTTGGGGCCTCTGTGGCCAGGCGTTGTGGCTTCGTCCACATAGCAGCTCACCTCTTGGTTCTCCCCATCAAAGAAACATCATGTAAACGAAAATATGCAGACCTCAGTGTCTGGCCTACTTAGCACATAAGATTTACCCATTTCCTTAAGTATATTAGCAGTGTGGTCCCTCCTTCAACTGCTCAGTTCTGTCCCATCCTGTGAATATACCACATTTTGTTTATTCATTCACCAGGTGATGGACATTTGGGTTATTTCTGGGATTTGACTATTATGAACAGTGTTACTGGGAATATTTGTCTAAAGGTTTTATGAGCATTTATTTTCATTTCCCTTGGGTAAGATTTGAATTGCTGGGCTATACAGTAAGTGAACTCTGAATTTTTAAAAAACTGCTAAATTGTTTTCCTCAGTGGCTATTCCACTTCATGTGGTCAGAAGCAAAGTCTAGGGATTCTAGTTTTTCCACATTCTTGCCAACACTTGGCTCTGTCAGTATTCTTAATTCTAACTATTCTTGTGGTTGTATAGTAGCATCTCACTGTGGCTCAGTTTGCATTTTCCTAATGACGAATGCCATTGAGTATCTTTTCATTGGCTACTTGTGTATCTTCTTTTTGAAGTCTTTTGTCCATTTAAAAACTTCGGTTGTTGACAGTGCCTGTAGCTCAGTGGGTAGGGCGCTGGCCACATACACTGAGGCTGGTAGATTCAAACCCGGCCCTGGCCTGCTAAAACAACAATGTGACAACTGCAATAAAAAAATAGCCAGGCGTTGTGGTGGACGCCTGTAGTCCCAGCTACTTGGGAGGCTGAGGCAAGAGAATTGCTTGTGCCCGAGAGTTTGAGGTTGCTGTGAGCTGTGATGCCACAGAAGGCGACAAAGTGAGACTCTGTCTCAAAAAAAAAAAAAAAAAAAATTGGTTTGTTCATCTTCTAATTAGTGTTCTTATTTTAATAAGAGTAAGAGATTAAAACAATTTTGCCTGGATTCAAATCTTTTGTCAACTATAGGTTTTGCAAATATTTTCTCTGAATGTGTAACTTGCATTTTAATTTTAAGTATCTTTGATGAACAAAGTTTATTTTTAATTTTTTATTAAAATTTTAAATTTATAATTCACACATAATTGTATATATTTATGGGTTCAACATGATGTTTCAATGCACGTATACACAGTATAATGGTTGAATTGGAGTAATTACTATATTTGTCACTTTAAAAAGTTATTTCTTTGTGGGAACAACATTCAAAATCTTCACTTCTAGCTATCTTGAAATGTACATTTATGTTATGATTTGCTATTGTCACTCTACTGTGGAATCTAACACCAAAATGTTTTCTTCCTGCCTTGTCTGTCACTTTGCACCACTGAGCAGCCTGTCCCAGCTTCTGGAAACCATTATTCTAAACTCCACTTCCTTGAAATCTACTTTTTCACCTTCCATGTGACTGAGACCATGTGGTGTTTGTCTTTCTGTGCCTTGTGAGCAAAGCATTTCATTCTGATTCTGTCTAATTAATCAATTTTTTCTTTTAGGGTTTATCCTTTTTATGTTCTATCCAAGAAATTTTTGCATAACCCCAAATAAAAAACATTTCTTCCATCTTTCCTTCAAAAAGTTGTATAATCTCAGCTTTTGTATGTAAGTCCACAATCCTCTGGAGATAATTTTTGGGTATGATGTGAGGAAAAATTCAATGTTCACTTTTTCCATAGGGATGTCCTGTTTCTCCAGCACATTTAGAGAAAAAAAGTATGATTTCTCGCTTGCATTGCCTGGGGACCTTTGTTGAAAGCAGCCATATAAATGTGGGTCTATCTCTGGACCCTCAATTCTGTTCCATGGATTTATAGACCTGCTGAAGCCAGACTCATACTGTGGTGACCACTATGGCTTTGTGTGACAGTACATCTTATAATTAGGTCATTTCAAGTTCTCTGTGTTCTTTGCCAACATCATTTGGACTATTCCAGGGCTTTTACATTTTCACATACATTTTAGAATTGGCTTGATAATTTCTATAAGAAAAAGCCTGCTGGTATTTTGATTGGGAATATACTGAATCTATAGGCCATTATAGTGAGAATGGCCGTTTTAGTGAGGAGTTGTTTAATCCACGAAAATGATATCTTTATGTTTATTTAAATTCTCACAATAATGTTTTGTAGTTTCTAGTGTATGAATCTTTTGTATATTTGGTTAAATTATTTTCTAAGTAAGCATTTTTGTATTTTATTTTGAATATAAACTTTTTTTTTTTTTTTGAGACAAAGTCTTACTCTGTTATCCTAGGTAGAATGCTATGGAGTCACCATAGCTCACAGCAACCTCAATCTCTTGGCTCAGGCAATCCTCCTGCCTCAGCCCCCTTAGTAGCTGGGACTACAGGCACCTACCACCATGCCAAGCTAGTTTCTCTATTTTTAGTAGAGACAAGGTCTTGCTCTTGCTTAGGCTGGTCTGGAACTCTGGAGCTCTAATAATCTACCCTCCTCAGTCTCTCGGAGTGCTGGGATTATAGGTATGAGCCACCAAGCCCAGCTCTTGAATGTAAATATCTTCCAAATTTTTAGATTTTTTTCATTGTAAGTACACAGAAATACAACTGATCTCTGTATTTGGACCTTGTATCCTATAAGCCTGCTTATATTAGGTCTAGTAGCTTTCAAGACCCTTGAGCCCTGGAGTAAATCAGAATTTCCCACTGGTCCAGAGTACAGCAGGACAGAACCAAGAGACCTTCATAACCCACCAGGGCCAGATTTATGCTGTTTGTTCCTTTTATACTTTTTTTTTCAAAGATACTTAAGATATGTCTAGGGATTCTGTCTTTTATTTTCAAAGTATAATCTCACAAAACTGTGGTAAGTATAAAGTTGTAGTAATTAGATCCATGAACCATGGTAGAGATTTAAATAAATCTATGGAAAAGCAAGTATCCAATGTATTCAGTACTATTATGAAAGTGGCAGATGAACAACAGGACCATAGAAGACAAAAGCACAGGTCAAGTGGAGGGGAGCAGGGAGGAGTCAATGTGCTGCCACCTACCAGGTGGACGCAGGGGTACACGGCACCACTGCGGGGCAAAGGGCTCGGCATAAGCAATGTAGCCTAATCATTTATACCTTGATATTAATCTGAAATTTAAAAAAGAATTAAATAAATCTAGTCTCTAATGATAAAAACATATAATTTTCCCCAAATATTTTTTCCAGCAAAATTAATTTCTTAGCTTTTGACTTTTACCTTCACAATACTCCCACTCTTATACCTAAGATTCTGTCTATAAAATACCAATTCTCTGAAAAGTGTGCACTTGTGGCATGCCAAAGAGACTTACCAGAGAAACTTATTTATGTAGGAACAGAAATAAAGTAATTACATACTTTTATTAGGGAAAAGAGAATCAAAGAATCACGACTTTAGTCTTTGCTTCCAGACAAGGCTCCAAGTTACCTGATAAAATTCTCTTTGAAACATCAAGCCTGAATTATATAACGTTTTAAGGTATTATTTTTATGATTGGTCTTTTTAGTCACTCTGAACTCTTTTTGCGTTATGTGCAGAAAGGCAAAATGAAGAAAGGAGATTTCCCCGTTTTGAGAATAAGGTTAAATTTAATGCAAATGTCTACAAAAGTGGGTTTGCTATATTCCTACTGATAAAGACTATAGAATTAGATATATATTTCTTTGAGAAAATTTTAGTGTGAAACACACTAAAACTTTCTGATGCAAAGTTACAAAACCTATTCATGGTGGCTTGATTACAGCCCAGTGACTAGGCTCACCTCCCTGGGTGTGCAATCAGCTCTGACCACTGAGACTCAGTATGAGTGCCTGGGCTCACCTCCCTGTGGCTGCATTCTTAGCTCTGACCACTGAGACTCAGTTTCTCACCCTGTTCCAAAGGGAGGTGCAGAGTTTCTGGGCAGAGACTGATGCGGTGGCTGAGGCTAAGCAGAGCCCAGCTCACAGGTGGAGGAATGTGGGGGGAAGGAGAGAGGGAATGAGGGGCTGGCCAGGAGATGAGGAAGGGGCTGCAGAGACAAATGAGAGGTTGGATGTGTGAGGTCAGGAGGATGTGTCCAGCCTCAGGACAGTCCAGAAGAGTCCTGGGTGGCTTTGAGTACAAGGAAGGTGCCCAGGAACACAGCACTATGGCTTTGGTAAAACTCAGCGAGGCCCCAGATTCCAACAGGCCCAGACAAAAACATGGCCTGAGAACTGAATTCTAGAAACATCCACAAACCCTGCGAGCGTGAAGCACCGCAAAAGATCCTGGTGTAGGAGAGAGGGGGTGTGTGTCACTGAATTTCAGGAAGGGAAATCAATCATCAACATAGCAGGGAGTGTGGGCAGCACGGAGAAGGACAAGCACAAAGCTTGAGGGGCACTGCTGTCAGCGTTGAACTTTGCACAGCCCTCCTGCAGACCCTCGGATGTGCCCTAGGCAGGCTGTGAACCTCGTACAGCCCTCCTGCAGACCCTCGGATGTGCCCTAGGCTGGCCGTGAACCTCCTACAGCCCTCCTGCAGACCCTCGGATGTGCCCTAGGCTGGCCAGGTGCCACATCACTTGCCCAGACTCATACTCTTATGGCTGGGGAGGGTGTGAGGCTGGCTGAACAGAACAAGGAGAGATTACTAGAAAAAATCTTCCACAGGGAAGAAAAGGGGTGGTCGAATATTTCTGTAAGGAATGTGTCTTGTGGCTTCGATGCACACCTGGACAGCAGCCTGCAGCAGGCTGGGCCCAGGGCCTCGGCAGGAAGGTGATGCTTGGACAACACCTGCCTTACAGACTCCCACTGGCTTCCCCAGGGCTGGTGCTGGGCTGGCACTGGCCCAGCCCCACTCAGCCCCTTTGGGATAATCGCTCACACCTGCAAGGCAGAGACTGGGAAAGGGCAGGGAGCTGGCAGAGGAACAGTGAAGCCAGGAGTGGGGCACAGGCCTGTTCTCTTTGCCTTACAACGGCAGGGGGTTAGTAAGAGAGCCAGGGTTAGTCTCTGTATGCACTCCCAACACCCTAAAATCAGCTGAGGTGTTGTCAGTGGCAAGGAGCTAAGCATGCTGGGTTTTCTTTCTTTCTTTCTTTTTTTTTTTTTTAGACAGAGCCTCAAGCTGTTGTCCTGGGTAGAATGCAGTGGCATCATAGCTCACAGCAACCTCAAACTCCTGGGCTCAAGCGAGTCTCCGGTCTCCGTCTCCCAAGTAGCTGGGACTACAGGTGCCTGCCACAACGCCCGGCTATTTTTTGGTTGCAGCCGTCATTGTTGTTTGGCAGGCTGGGCTGGATTTGAACCCGCCAGCTCAGGTGCATGTGGCCGGCGCCTTAGCTGCTTGAGCCACAGGCGCCGAGCCAGCATGCTTGGGTTTTCATCCAGAGAGAGTGCAGCCCCGGGGCTCTGAGGGACCCAGAAGGCAATAGCCACAGTACACTGGACACCCAGGCTCTGCAAGTGTCAGCTTTCTCAATCTCCACATCTATGTAACAGGGATTTTCAAAGGCAACTACCTGCCCTCTGTGGTTCTGTAGTAGCTGCAATTCCGGCAACAGGCAACTGACTAAATGGAAGAACACTGTCCACTCACCTCGCACATCTGCACTTGTGGTCTGTACCAGAGACTCTAAGATTTCTCCCTGTTCTGTGGCTCTGATTTTAAGTTTTACGTCTCTGTTTTTTCTATTTTTTATCTAACAGTTTCACTGAGATATAATTTATAAACCATACAACTCACCCATTTAAAGTTTAGCATTCAGTGCTTTTAGTACGTTCATAGAGCTGTGCATCCCCACGGTCAGTCGGAGACACTGCCGTCGCCCCACACCACCTGAGCTCACAGCACTCACTTCACCTTTCACACTAACGGAATAAGAGCCCTTCTCGGCTGGCTTCTCCTCCACGCTGTGGCAGGTAACATGTTAGTGGTTCACTGCACCACGGTGGTTGATCCCATCACCATCTGACGGATACCTGGGCTGTCTCCACTTTTTAGCTATTCTGAGTAGTGCTATGAACATTTATGTACAAGTTTTAGTATGGACATATGTTTTCCTTTCTCTTTGGCAAATATGCAGGAATGAGGCTCTTTTATAAGAGAAACATCTGGATCAATTTTACAAGAGTTACTAGTTGGAATTACAGATTCGACATGCTTAAGTCATCCCTCAACATTGAATAACTCTGCCAAATGCTTGATGCTTCATCCTGTGGAGGTGGGCAGTCAAGCAGACACTGCAAGATGATCAACCGGAGGTAACTCCCAGCTGTGAGCCCTGGTGTCAGGGACACCTGTGCAGAGGGCAGAGGTGGTTCTTGTCTTTTGGGACTTAGGAGTTAATGAGTCAGCAGGGGAGGAGAGGAGTCATTCCTGCCACCAGTCAAAGCAAGGCAGGCCATCCACTACCTCATGAAGGAAGTAACATCTGTGAAGGGAGGGGGAGGGGCAGATAAAGAAAGAGAGGGGGCCACGGAGACCACGCACTGCTCCTGTGTGAGAGGCACCTGTGACCTATGGCTGTGGAGTTTGGTGGGTTCATAGTCCTCATCCTACCCAGCCCACCTGGGAGTACCCAATACGACTGATTGCCCCCTTGGCTGCCAAGATAGTGAGGCCACTCCTGCATGATGTTCTTAGCTGGGTCGTCTTTTCTCCCCAGCCTTCCAGCGAAGGAGGGATCCAGGGTTAGTTCTGTATCCTCCTCTTTGCCTAATCCCACTTTCTGGGCAGTCTGCATGCTGTGGCCTGCATCCTACGAATAGCCCCAAGTTTTCACCTCCAGCCTTTCCCCTGAATCCTGGATCTGCATGCCCAGCTGTGTGTCTGGCATTGCCAGAGCTTGGTCAGCCTAACATGGAGCTCCTAACTTTCCTTCTCAAACCTGCTCCCCCTGTGGTCTTCCCTGGGCTGTGGCAACTACACTGGTCAGTCGCTCAGGCCAAACACCTCGGCAGTGTCTGCGGCCCTGGTCTTTCCCTCATGCCCCACCTGTCACCCTTAAGGAAGTCCTCTTGGCTGTGCCTTTGACTCTCCAGACTTGGATTGTTTTTGCCACCTCCACTGCTCCATTCCCTGAATAAAGCCTTCATCATTGCCCTCCCTACAGTTATGGCCACAGCCTCCTGTTTGTGTCTCTCCTTCTCAACACAGCAAGCCAATCAACCACCAAAGCTTTGTTGGAGACAGAGGCCAGACCACCTTCCATCTGGGCTACACAAGTGTCCATAGACTGACAAAGGGACACACAAAATATGGCTTGTACATACAGGGAACCATGTACATGTACATCGGAGTACGTGTACATTATTCAGCCTTAAAAAGGAAGGGGATTCTGATGCAGGCTACAGTGAATGACACTTGAGGATGTTCTTTCAGACAGGGAAGGGCAAACATAACACTGCCTGAGTCCACAGAGATCACAGAGACAGAAAGCGGCAGGGTGGGTGTGGCAGCCGGACCAGTGCGGGGCTGGGCAGAGGAGCTGAGAGGTGCTTAGCAGACTCAGAGTTCTACTTGGGAAGATGGGGAGGGTCTGTGGCTGGATCTGGGTGAAGCTGCACAATGTGAATAACTGTACACTTGACAATTGGTAAAACAGTAAGGTTTATCTTAACGAAAAAGTTTATTAAGAAACAAACAACAACCAGTGCTCCCATCTCAGGGTCAAACCTAATCTCCACCACTTGGCCCTCATTTCCTTCTTCCCCCTCTGCCCACCTGGGTTCCCCTTGTCCACACACACACAGGCTGGAGTCTGCGCCCTGGCTGCTACTCAGGGCCTCCCCCAAGCTGGGCACTCCTCCAGGCCTCTGCTCTAAGGCCACATTATGCCCAGCAACCCCAGACAGACAGTGACCCTGTAACCACCCTGCTACCTCCATCCCAGATCTCTCCTTCCCAGCCGGCCCTCCGGCCCATCAGTGCCCCACCCCGTGCCGGTCCCTGCAAGCTGACCAGACAGTGTAGTCATGCCCAGCATGTCCGCCTGCAGTGACACTTTTGGAATCTGAATGGATGGGGGGAGTTACAGCGCTCTGCTTAGAGGCCCCACACTCAGAGGTGGCATGTGGGGATAAGGCCTGCCTGAAGAGCACTATGATGTCTGGAAGAGGCAACACCCTCAATGCGGGTGGGCAGGTTACTGGCAGGACCAGGTCTGGGGCGATCATGTGGAAGACTGGAGTTCAGATCAAGGACGGAACTGGAGATGGGGTGTTCTCGGGGAAGGGTCCATAGGACGCTGATAACGGAAGTCATAACGCTGAACAAACCCACGAAGGCAGAGAAGCAGCAGCAAGAGAAGACAAGAACAAGGACAGAGCCTTAGAGCCTTAGAGAACAGACTCGGGGGGTTAAAGGGTGGAGGAAGAAGGGTTGTTAGGAGAACAGACAAAATGCATAATGCAGTAAAAATCGAGAGGTGCTTATGGGTACAGAGGCAAAAGCAAGAAGCTGTCAGGAACAAGGCGGCAGCAGCCGGCCTCCTTCCAATAAGGACTTGAAGCTTGTGTAGGGACTGTCCACTGTGTAAGAAGCTCCACAAACAGGTGGTTTAATCTCTCACTCTCCCATCAATCTTTTGGGCAAACAATAAAATCAGTCGGTAGCAATAGGATTTTGGAGGGAATTCCACATAAGAATGAGCTTCATTCCATCCGCTGTTTGCCAACTTGACTCTAAGTATCAAAAAAATGGTATTTCCTTAGCAAGTGATTTATCAAGAATGAATAAATTAAGACATCTGATAGATTATAAGAAAAAGTATTTTTGTCTTCTTTATCTGAAACCAGATTTTCTATCACAGGAAAAATGTCCTTAAACTTCCAGGGAAACAATATAAACCAGGTTCATATTGAAAAAGTTAAAACTGTGTGTATGACAGCTACATTTATCACTTAACTGGGGAATAATGGCCTTAATCTCTGACCACAGAGCATCTTCCTCAAAGAGCATGTCACAGAGGGTAGGGGATGGCAGTTATGCTCGGGCCTAGTGGACGTCCCACCCTCAGCACGGCCGGGGCTGCACTCCAGACCCCCTACACCTGCTCACTCTGCAGCCTTCCCACCTTGCTGGGGGCAGCTTTGTCTCTTTCCAGAGCTCACATCAACCTGGAGTCACCCAGGACGCTGTCCTTTCCTCTACACACATGATGTATTAGTTGTTCTAATACATCAGTACGACTCTGGTTTCCCATTGGGTCTGCATGCCAGCTCCCCCCACCCAGATCACCTGCCCTTTCTAGAGAGTCTTCTGAAACAGTAGCCAAGACAACACATTCACAGAGTAGGCTAGCCTGGGCCACTCCTCTGCTCCAAGTCCTCCAGGGGTGTTTCTCCTGCAAAGGCTGCAGGGTCCCCACTCCTCTGCCTGGCCAGTGTCCTGAGGCCTCATTCTCCTCCTGGCTTCTGCTCCATGAAGCCCCCAGGGCAGGGCCGAACACCATCTCCTACAGGTACCTGTTCTTCTGGTCCCTCCTCAGACGCCCTTCTCAACCCTCTCTGCCCACCCTCTCCCCAGCTACACCAGCCTCCTCCTGCACCCCGGCCTGCTCTTTCCTGCTGGAGTTCGTCACTCTGCAGCCTACTGATCTCAAGTGTTCTCCTCATTCTCTGTGCTCCCTCACACTTTGTCAGCATCACAGAGGATCTTTCTGTTTCTTCCCTGATATTTACCAAGCACTTAACCTAGCTCTGGACACATACTCAGGGCTTGGTAAATGCTGTTTCATGAGGGAGTGGATGAATAGACTTTTCCAGAACGTGTCTTCTCTCACCGTATTCCATGGTTTCACCTCCACGCCAAACGTTAATGCTGATTGAATTGAGAATTCACAGTAATTATTTGTTAGCAACTTTGAGCTGGGCAGCTGGGGTTTATGTCTAGAAGTGTATTTTGGTATCCAAAGGCATGTTTGTCCTGCTTCTATTCCATGAATAATTTAGAAAGTAGCTTTTCTGGAGTCCAAGAATGTAATTTTCCTTGGTCAGTCAAAAGTCATAAATAATTCATGTAATTGATAGTGTAAAGACTAGAAATGTATAAGAGCTTTCTTTTCTATGACAGGCAAGCCTGCTGTGGACAAAGCATCAGGCCACAGGAGTGCCTCGAGACTGTCCTACGAGGTTGCCTGGCCCCTTCCTGGTCTCAGCTGTGCCTGAGCAGTTGAACCCACTGCTATGTAACTTGGTAAAGAGCAAATTCAAACCGGCCCCACTGCCGAGGAGCATCCTGCTGCGGGGTGGCCTCTCTTCCCACCAAATGCTGCTCTATCCAGCAGCAAAATGCCTCCGGACACTGACACAGCACCCACCCAGAGTGTTTGGCATGGGCCCTTTATTTCAGGCTTGTAGAATTCTTAGTTACGACCAGGAACAAGATGAGAAGCAATGCACATGTTCAGTGCACTTCCACCCAGTCTGTAACATCACTCCACAAGCCCCCAGGTAACTGACATGTTGCAATGTCACGTAAAATAAACATAGGTGCACCCTCACTATCTGTACATATCGCTTCAGTTTTACCCGGAGTGTGGCTTTCAGACTGTTACCTTCTAAATGAGGACAGTTGAATTGACACCATCAGACGTTACGTGTACTCCTGGTGACTTGGTAAGGCAGCTATTATTAATAACATTTCAATCTACCATTGCAACGTCACATGTTTAATGTTATTTAGCAGTCAGGTGAGCATTCTAATCTGATTATTAAGGTCCTTCTACACCTTGGTAGTGCCTCACTCACCGCCTGCCAGACGCTCTCTACATCCAACCTGCCCCTTGTCCCGCATCAGCAGCTGAGATGTGGAAGGGCCCAGGTCTTGTTTCTATTTTCCCATCAATTAATTTTCATAATAAAAGTAAACAGAATCCCTTATTATTATTTTCTTAATCCCAGTATGGCTTTGACAATGTTTCAAAAGAAAGCAGAACCTCAAAAAGAAAAATTACAGATGAAGGGAGAGTGTTCAATGAAAAGTGAGACAGATGACTACTTTTTTGTCAAGGCAAATAGTAAGGCTTAATATGTAGATAATTGGCACAAATTTTCAAAGACTATAATTTGAAAATAAATTATATCTAAGAACATGCTACCAAATCTGATGGGTATGAAGGATCACACACAAGGGAAAAGTAGTGGAACTGAAAAAAATTGTCTTCTTAAAAATATGTTAAAAGTCACAACTCAGCATATTTAACAGCAAAATAATCAAAACCATTTTACTGATGGTGAGTTTATTAAGCAATGTATTGAAAGCGTGGCAGGTAATAATTTGACATGAAAATAAGAGGAATTGACTAAAATCAGTTTGTCTCACCAGACTATAGCCGGGCAAACTGAAGAAATTAGAAAATCTACCAAAAGAAGTTTGGAGAGTAAAGCTGCTAATTTTATATTTTACTTTTTTGGGAAGGATAATAGCACTGATGTTACAAAGCCATTTTCTATTTTTTTGAGACAGAGTCTTACTCTGTCACCCTGGGTAGAGTGCTGTGGCATCATAGCTCACAGTAACCCCAACTTGTGGGTTTGAGTGATCCTCTTGCCTCAGCCTCCTAAGTAGCTGGAACTATAGGCGTGTGCCACTACGCCTGGTTAGTTTTTCTTTTTCTTTTTTTTTAAAGATGGGGTCTCATTCTTGCTCAGGCTGGTCTCAAACTCCTGAGCTTAAGTGATCCTTCTGCCTCAGCCTCCCAGAGTGCTGGGATTACAGGTGTGAGCCATATGCACAGCCTATAGAGCCATTTTTATTAGAGGTATTGATGACAAATATAATGTCACAGAATAAATGACTTCTTTAGTGCCATTAAAAGACACAACTAAATCAAGAGATTTATGTGAAGCAGTAAAAAATAAAGTGATTTTTTTTGTTTATTGTCAACATATCTGATATAGTTACTGATAGTGCCCCAGAGATGGTAGATAAAATAGAGGGACTTGTAAAATTAACAGAAGACAGTGCAATCGACACCTAATCATAGTTAGCATCAAGAAAATTGATGTGCAAAAGCTTTAAAATGGATCGCATCATGCACATTATCACGACTGTACATTTCATAATGGCTCAGGGATCGACTCATCGCCAATTCCAGGAATTCTTTAAAAGCACTGACGTGACATCATTTACTTTTTGGAAGTAAGACGACTAAGTTGACACCAAATGTTGAAAAGATTTCATGATCTGTGACATAATCTGTGACATCAAGCTATATATGGTATCAAAAATCAGATTTGTGTCAGAACTTGATGATGAAAACTGGCGTACAGATTTAGCATTTTTAGGGGATTTAGCTGCTCATTTAAATGTGTTAAATATGCATCTTCAAGGTGAAAACTGACTTATCAATACAATGTTTCAAACCGTAACAGCATTCTGAATGAAACTGAAATTATGGCAAACTCAAATTAAGGCAAACAATTTTAAGCATTTTGATATGTTGGCTAATCACAGTCCTGTAATCACTGAAAGATATGCAACTTTGATTTTTGATTTGATACAAGAATTTGAAAACAGATTTTAAGATTTCTGGAAAAATAATATTTGGTACATTTCCAACTCTATTTTCAGTTGATGTAAATATGTTACCTGCCAACTTTCAAATGGATGCACAGAACTGCAATCTGACCTGCAACTTAAAGAAAAACTGATCATGTCTCTTTACTGGACTTTTATAGGTCCTATTTGCCCAGAGACAAATATCCCTCACTTCACAATTGCGCTTTATTCACGTCATTGCTTTTTGGCAGCACCTGTATTCATGAGCAATTATTTTCAAAAATGAAGCACATTAAGGGTATAATCAGAACCAAAATATCTGATGAGCTCCTTGAGAACTCACTGAGAATTCCAACTACTTCCATCAAAGCAGTTGTTGATGCATTAGTTTGTCAAATATCCCACTGGTTTTATATTGTCCACTTTTCCCTTACTTTTACAATAAAAAGTATATAAGGAAGATGTCCTATTACATCTTCTATAGATATGTACATTTTCTATATTAGTTAACTAAAACTTGAGATCTGCCTGACGGGAAGACTCTCTAAACAGGCTGCTGCATGTTTAGGATTATTATGCGAGGACTGTTTTGCGTATCTGTGGTAGCTAATATGAAAATTAGGTATGGACCTTTTCTTTTCTCATTGGCTTTTGTTAGTGTTTGTGTATTTAATGTGTAAATTTGTTTGTACGTTTAATGAGCCCAAGACAACTTTTCTTCTTCCAACATGGCCCAGAGAAGCCAAGAGGCTGGACACCCCTGGAATAAAGAAAATTAGCCAGGTGGGGTGAAGACCTTGTTTCAGTAAACACTGTCCTACTCTGTCTTTGCAACATGAAACTGAACTCAGTAAGAAAAGCAAACAACATTCCTGGTGTCACGATGTTGTGAACTTTGAAGGTTTTACAATAACTTCTTTGAGAATGTACCACGAATCCAAGATGATTACAATGAGTGCATTTTACATTCTAGCTATAGAAAATTGCACATGCTCCTTGTATGTGTTTCAGGAAAAGCGTTTGTTGGAACGTGTTTGTTGAAGGAAGCCTGGCTCACTCATTTCAGTTATAATGCAGCAGACTGTGATCAGCTCACTAGCACGCCCTTTCTCTCCAACCGCATGTGGTAACACTTGCCACTGGCTAACCCCCAAACACTGTCACCTTTCAATTTTATCTTTCTCTGTGTGGACCTATCTGTCTGAAAGAACATTTCAGATTCTGACAGATTCATTTCTAATTCACTAGGCAGTTTATTTCATTGATAACACTGTCCTGAAGATTATGAAAAAAAGAACTAAATAATCAAGTAATTCAGGAAATGAAGCTTTGTATACTGTAAAGAAAACTGTTGTTTTTTTTTTAAATCCTAATTCTAAAGATGATTTAAAGTTAGGTCAATCTCAAAAGACAACATAACATAGATCAAAAGCCTCAAAGATGCTATTCTCAGAAGAAAAGAAAACCAGAGAGTTGTAAAAAGCTACATATATGTGGATTATTTATAACAGCAAAGAAGTAAATGACTACAGCATGTGGAAATGAGTAATAGAGTACTTATACCTGGAATACATGTAGTTATTAAAAACCCAGGTGCAGAAGCATATAAACTGCTATGAGAAAATGTTTCTAACACGTCTAAAGAGTTCTGCTAAGACCACAGCTAATTAAGAAGGGCAAAGCCTGTCCCTTGGTCACTGGCAGTATGTCACCACATGTAAACTGTGCTCACCAATGGGGGTGGGACAGAGGAAAAATTGGATCTTCCTTTATGGCACTTTTCAGTAGTAAAAACAAAACATCCTACAACAAGCATGTATTGCTGTCACATTAAGCCACAAACTGCTGGTCCCTGGGGCCACCTCCCTGGCCCCCTGCTTGTCATGCCCATCTCTGCGTGTGAGGCCTGTGTGGACCATGGTGGTAACTGGGCATCCTTCAGGGTGGCAGCAGTGTCCTTCCAGGTGAGTATTTGGTGACTGTTAGCTAATCTCAGTTTTGAGGAACCTCAGACCAGGCAGGAACCAACTGCTGTCAAGGGGAGCTCTGTCTCCTGGAGCTGCAGACATGGGGATTTTTTTACCCTTAATCCATAGGGAGGCCACTTTTCCTTGGAGAAGGCTGTTCTTCTACTTAGTGGAGTCTGATGAAATCCAGGTGAGATCTGGACCTTCATCCGAGCAGGGGCCTGGCCAGTAGCCGAGGAGCCCTGCTGTCCCACAGCTGGTGACCAGGCTGTGCTGTCCACACAGCCTGAGAACTCTCAGGGTCATGTTCTTGGTTCAAGGAGACTTGTTGGAAAAGGTCCAAACTAGGGTGGCACCTGTGGCTCTAAGGAGTAGGGCGCCAGCCCCATGTATGGTGGGGGGTTCAAACCCAGCCCTGGCCAAAAACTGCAAAAAAAAAAAGGTCTCAACGAAACTTCTGTCCATGGTGGCATTTAAGTGTAAAGACTTTCATCATATCTCCTCTTTTGTGACTATCCTTAAATCTGTACTTTAGCAATGAAAGATATGTTGTTAAATTGTAATATTTATAAATTATTTTAATCTGGTTTTCACGAAATAGGAACTTAAGCCCACTTTTCCTGCTGACAGGTAAAAACGTCGTTAGATACCTGTGTATGCAACTTTTACTTCTGTGTTTTAAATGGAGATGAAATTCATGTGACATGAAGGTGACCACCTTTTAGTGTGTAATTCAGTGGTCTTAGTGTGCTGTGCAGTCTGAAGGCAGTCCCGGGCCCACAACACTGTCTGACCTCCATGTCTGAGCAGTCTGAAAGCAGTCCTGTGCCCACACAGTGTGACCTCCACCTCTGTGCAGTCTGAAGGTAGTCCTGTGCCCACAACACTGTGTGATCTCCACCTCTGTGCAGTCTGAAGGCACTCCTGTGCCCCCAACACTGTGTGACCTCTACCTCTGTGCAATCCTTTGCCCGCCAGGCAATCACTCCTCACTCTCTTCTCCCCCAGCACCTGGCAACTCCCCACTGCATCCTGGGTCTCTGGAATTGTCTATTCTGGACATTTCAGATGCAGCAGAACCTCTGTACGTCAGCTGGCAACATACAGAGGGCTCATCACAGCGACCTAGTCCACTATACTGAAATGGACCTGGGGTGTGTGTCTGTTCTGTGAAAATTAGGTCAACTGAAGGAGGTGGCCAGTGTAGCGGGGTAGTAGGTGTGGGGGCTACTGTCACGTGGCCAGTTGTGCTTCTTCCACGTAGCACGTCCCTCCTCATGGCGGAGAACAGTCATTGTGTGGACAGACCGCATGCTGTTTATCCATTCACCTTCTAACAGACAATTTGGGTATTTCTACCCTTTGGCGGACATGAACTGTGCTGCTGTGACGATTCACATGTGGGTATCTGTTAGATTCTCTGCTTTCTATGATTTTGGAATTGCTGGCTCATATGGCAGTTGTTATTTTGAGAAACCACCTGTTTTCCACAGTGGTTTCCACCATTTCACATCCCACCAGCAATGTCTGAAGGTTCCAATTTGTCCGCATACTTGCCACTACTTATTTTATGGTTTTTAAAAATTAAAAAACAATTTTATTATCACTATTTCAAGAGGTGTGAAGTGGTGCTTCACTGTGGTTTTAAATGGTGTTTCCCAAATAACTAGTGATCCTGGGCATCTTTTTGTGTGCTTATTGGCCATTTGCAAACATTCTTTAGAGAAATGTCCATTTATGTCCTTTATCCACTTTTAATGAGTTGCCTTTTAGTTTTGGAGTTGTAAGAATTCTTTACATATCCTGGACACTAGACTCTCAGCAGATGCATGATTCACAGATATTTCTCTCACTCTGTGGGTTGTCTTTTTGTGTTTTTGATAATGTCCTTCCATGCACAGAGATTTCTGGTACTGCGAGTGAGTTTACCTGCTTTTCCCTTTGTTGCTTGAGCTTTGGGTGTCATATCCAAGATAACTGCTGCCAAATAAAAAGCCTCTCAGAATGACCCCTATTTATAATCTTAACTCTTGTATTTAGAGCTCTTACAGGTAGGCCATTGACCCATTTTGAGTTAATTTTTGAGTATTACATGAAATTATTTTTAGGATTAGTTTAATCCAGATTTCTTGAATTCACAGCTTTTTAGAAAATGATGCATTTCACTCCTATAACTGTCCCAACATATAAACATACCTAATTTGAATAAGAAATGTTGTGGTGTCTTCTTTCTCACAAATAGAATATGCAGAATCTCATATGAAGTCGCATCATTGTGTCACTAGGATGGCAAGTTTGTCAAAGACATTTTATTTGTTTATTTTTTTTGAGACAAAGTCTCACTTTCTTGTCCCTGGTAGAGTGCTGTTGCATCACAGCTCACAGCAACTTCAAACTCTTGGGCTCAAGCCATTCTCTTGCCTAAGCCTCCCAAGTAGCTGGGACTACAGGTACCTGCCACAACACCCGGCAATGTTTTAGAGACGGGGTCTCGCTCTTGCTCAGGCTGGTCTCAAACATGTGAGCTTAGGCAATCTACCTGCCTCGGCCTACCAGAATGCTAGGATTACAGGTGTGAACCACCACGCCTGGCCCTTAACCGATTTTTTATATTAAATTCTCCCTGCCAAAATGCCTAGGCTGGTTCTGTTTTATTTTATTATTATTATCATTATTTTTATTTTTTTTGAGACTCACTCTGTTGCCCTTAGTGGAGTGCTATGGAGTCATAGCTCACAGCAATCTCAAACTCTTGGGCTCAAGTGATCCTCTTTCCTCAGCCTCCCTAGTGGTTAGGACTGAGGTGCCCACCACAACACCTGGCTATTTTTAGATATGAGGTCTCACTGTGGCTGAGGCTGGTCTTGAACCTATGAGCTCAGGCAATCCACCTGCCTCAGCCGCTCAAGTGCTGGGATTACAGGTGTGTGAGCCCCTGCATCTGGCCTTCACAGAACTTTATAAATGCGTGTTGCTGCTGCAGCTGGCACACCTAGGCGACCACCCTGTGGGCAGCCTCACTAGTCTCTAACAATAAAGTCTCACTTAAACATGTCACATGCACAGCTTCACATACATATATACATGGAGCTACTATCTGCTTCCTACCTTGGAGTTGGTTATAGGTCCCCTTCCTCTGCTTTTAAAATGTTTTACAAAGAGAAAAACCCAGGAGAAAAATTAGGTCATTTATTTCAAACAAACAAGCATGATCTCTTGATAATCAACCTTCTGTTTACAAGGTACAGGGCATCCCTCAAGGCTTCTCTGGTCTCACTCTGGCACCTGGCGGCTCTACTGCTCACCAGGGAGCCTGGTGCTGTGGCTACGGAAAAACACCCTGCTGCTCCCAGGCTGGCAACGCAGATACAAACAGAGGGAATCCACAGATAACTGTGGCCAGTGGGTCTCTTCAGATTTTCCACAACACTTTTACAAAAAACTACCTCAGAATCTTAACAATGGCTTAGAATTCCTCGCAAGTTATTAACCATAGCCACCTCCAAGCCAGGAGGACAAGCTTAGCAAAACTGAACTCTCCTTTACTCAAAAACAACTCTGGAAGCTAGAAGCCTTTGCTTCCTGAAATCTGGATATCTTGCTCTGTAAATTCTAAGTAGCAGTTTCTTTCTTTTAATAAGTACTGGAATAGTTGATAGGGAAACCAGAAATCAGGCTACAAACCACAGAATTTTATGTTACGTTGTCAAAGGGGTCGTAGACAAAAATCAAACACATTAATAGACTCATTTTCACCAAGAGCACATGCTCTGGTTTCTTTCGTAGTGTTAAGAATTGCTGAGTTATAATAAGTGGTAAAAACAATTTTTTTAAAAAAAATTAAATCATATCTGTGCACATCGATATGATCATGGGGCATCATACACTAGTTTCATAAACCATTTGACACATTTTCATCACACAGGTCTACATAGCCTTCCTGGCGTTTTTTTTTTTCTGGCATTTTTTTAGTTGTTGTGCCAAGACATTTACATTTTACATTTACTAAGTTTCACATATATCCTTGCAAGATGCACCGCAGGTGTGATTCCCCCAGTCCTCCTCCCTCTACCCTCCTCTTCCCTCCCCCCATTCTCAGGTCGCAACTGAGTTATAGCTTTCATGTGAAAGCCCTAAACTAGTTTCATAGTAGGGGTGAGTACATTGGGTACTTTTTCTTCCATTCTTGAGATACTTTACTAAGAAGAATATTCTTCTTAGTAAAAACAATTCTTGATGATTGTATTGCAAATGAAGTCTCAGTAGCATGAAGGCTCTACTTTTGCAAACATGTCCCTGAGGGCACGGTGAGGTCAGAGTGCAGACAGCTGGGGAGATGGAGATGAGCTAACAGACCTCTGGAAGGTGCTCTGTCGCGCAGGGGTGTGGAGGGGCCCTGGAGACAGGCCACAGGACAGCGCTCCAAACATCCTAGGCCTCTGTGCTCTAAACACAACTTGCAAAGAACGCCTTGAGTGAGTCATGCTCAAATTACTGATATAATTCTCTCACTTTAATTTTTACTTAACTTAGAATACTTTTTACATATCATTATTCAAAAAATCCCCTCCAAACAAACAACAAAACCCCCACTTTTCCTGGGCCACTGAAGCTCTCTCTTGAAAACTAAAGGCTTTAACTTGATTGCTTAGAATTTTCTTCTCATTTTCATCATCAGTGACCTGATTCTGACTTTCTTTGAGCATTCCTATACATTGCCAATAATCAAACAAGTACATTTATCTGAGATTTCCACTCTGAAACACAGTTGGTGCCTGTGAGTTACAGGCCACACTGTGTCACGCTGGTGTCACTAGCAAGGTCTTTTTGTGACTTCTGGGTCTCACCTTTTCATGCCTTTCCTTTGCAAGTTGGATGAACATCATTTGTATCAGTAGCACGAAAAAGTGCACGAAAAAGTCTGTGTCCACTTAAGATTGTTTCCAAATTATGCAAATGCCAAGATAAAGGAGGAGATAAAATTTCAGGAGCATGAATAGGAACACAGCACTTTATTAAACAGCCCACTGAGGGCACAGGCGCACTGCTCATTTACACTGAGCAGTTTCATTGTCTGGGTGCCCACATGCAGTTTTCTCCACCAAGTGGTGCATAACCTTAAGTTACTGTGCATGGAGGCACCCAAACAGGCTATGAAGTTGAAAGAAAATGCTTAGAGTTGGGCCAGTCATCCCAACACCGCTAGGCTGGCAGGAGTCTGTCACTCATAGCCTGTAATGCTGGAGAACATTGCTGGTGCCAATAGTTTAGAAACCATTTTATACTTAAAAAAACACTATTTACCCAGGCCTAAATACAGCATTATCCAGCAGCAGTTAGAGCAGTGGTTCTCAACCTTCCTAATGCCATAGCCCTTTAATACAGTTGCTGTGGGTCGTGACCCACAGGTTGAGAACCACTGAGCTAGAGAAAGGAAAAAGGTGTTTTCAGCAGGCCCGTAATTTTGCCAGGAGCTAGCTTTGACTCACTTCCCTGCAACCCAAAGTCACACCCTGTTACTTATGACAGCAACTTAGAACCTCCCCTTCCCCTCTGAGTCCCTGCTGGGCCAGCCCTGGTATAAGCTGGCTCAAGAAGCTTTGGACTCACTGAGCTGGAAGACCAGTGAGAGGTGGAGCAGCAGCCCAGTCTGAGACAGGCCTAGCAAGTCCTCTCTACTAGCAAAACTGTACATTTACCAAGAAGATTCTGTTCTTATTTTTATTTATTTATTTATATTATATAAATATAAATAAATATATAATATAAATAACATATTATATTTATTTATTTATTTATTTATTTATTTATATTATAAATATAATATAAATATAAATCATAGCTGTGTACCTTAATGCGATCATGGGGCACCATACACTGGTTTTATAGACCGTTTGACACGTTTTCCTCACACTGGTTAACATAGCCTTCCTGGCATTTTCTTAGTTACTGTGTTAAGACATTTATATTCTACATTTACTAAGTTTCGCATGTACCCTTCTAAGATGCACCATAGGTGTAATCCCACCAATCACCATCCCTCCACCCATCCTCCTTCCTCCCTTCCCCCCTTCCCCCTATTCTTAAGTTATAACTGGGTTATTATAGCTTTCATGTGAAAGCCAAAAAATTAGTTTCATAGTAGGGCTGAGTACATTGGATACTTTTTCTTCCATTCTTGAGAGCGGCCCTCAGGGGATCATCAGCCTGTTTGCTATTTCTTCTTTTTTCTTTCTCCCCGCTTGTTTTTGTTTTGAGATAGCGCCTCACTCCATCACCCTGGGTAGAGTGCTAGGGCATCATAGTTCACAGCAACTGTAAACTACTGGGCTCAAGCGATCCTCCTGTCTCAACTTCCTAAGTAGCTGGCACTACAGGCGCCCACCCCAATGCCTGGCTGGTTTTTCTATTTTTAGTAGAGATGGGCTGTCGCTGTGGGTGAGGCTGGTCTCAGATTCCAGAGATCAAGTGATCCAGCCCATAGTGCTAGGGTTACAGGAGCGAGCCACCAGCATGCTGCACCTTTCTTTGCTATTTCTTAATTGCATTCCCCTTCTTCTTACCTATTGCTCATTGTTAATTGTCTCTGATTTTTGTTTATCTTTTCTTTGTTTTTCATTATAATTTTACCACATTATCTATGTATGTAATATGTTCATAAGGCATATAAACATACATGTAAATAATGTTTAGGTAGCACAATGCTGTATGTACTGTATAGGTCTTCTTCTGCCACTGGCTTTGTGCTTTTAATGTTATGTTTGGGAATATCACACAGGTTGATGCCTCTAATATTCATTTATCTACTGTCAGTGCAATATATTTGCATGCATATATTAAAGTGCAAAATCCAACCAGGTGAACTTTTTTCAGTTTTGTGTTAAAATCAGTACTACAATGATGTCTTTGCAAATGCCTCCTGACATTTATGTGAGATTCTCTTGAGTATGTTTCTAAGATTGAAAACACTTGGTCATATGTTTGCATATCCTCCAATTATCTGGTCTCACACTGTATTCAAAAGTGTTCACAACCATACACAGCCTCAATCACCATATATAAGAATTGTCATTGGCTGCGTGTCCTCACCAACACTTGGTACTTCCCAGAAACTGGATCTCATTTGGTTTTAATTAGCATTTCTTTCATTTTACTAGTGATGTTGGGCACATTTTCTTTTGGGGGGGGGCATCTTATCATGTATTTGTTGACTACTTCCATGAAATAATTATTTGTATCCTTTGCATATATTCAGATTTTCCCTTTGTCCTGATTTGTGTGACTTTTTTTCTTTCATTTTTATTTTTATTTTTCTTATTTGGTTTAGACATATTCTTCTTCCTGTGCCATTTTTTTTTTCCTTTTGATTTATTTTTCTTACTTATAAAGTTTTCTTCAGTATAAGAGATTAAGGTTGATAGTTCTATTTCATGACATCCTGGATATATTATTTCAATATATTCTGGGATTTTTTTTGTAATCCCTTTGTATAGAGTCTGTCCTTTCTTATTTACTAAGTTTAATGTTTCTTCTTAGCCTTAGTGCTTGGCATTGTTGCTGCAACATGACCAGCTGTTCACCCCACGTACACATCAGGATGGTGGGCCGAGTTCCTCACCCTGACCTGTGACCAGACATGCACCACACCTTCACATCAGGACAGTGGGCCGAGTTCTTCACGCTGACCACCTCCGTGTGTTGACTAGTTTGCTGCTGTGCCTTGGGTGGTCACCTCACAGAAGTTCTAACTATATATGACGTGCTTTCTATTCTGAGACTTTTTCTAAAAGCAACTAGTAATATAAGTGATGCAGTCTTCTCTTTCAAACCACTTTTGATACCAAAATGACATTATTCATCTAATCCAAAATTGAACTAAATAAAACTTTCTATCTTCCAATCATTCCGAGGTACACCACTGCCATTTAGTAGAAAACATTTAGTCCATTTTCTATACAGGGAGATATTTGGCCAATGCATGAAATTGATATGAATGTGAAAAGTAAGGCAAAAGCATGCTTTGGACAAAAGATTGAGAGAGAACTTATTTTTCTTTCAAACATTCCCACTAATTGGGGCTTAAGTGAGGCTCTGTGAGGGGCAAACATTTTTTGCAGTAGAATAGGCAGAAAGAAACGTGAGAATTTTCATTTTATGTGTGGCTGACTAAAAATTTGCTAAAAGATGGAGATTAAAAACTCCAGCTAGGTAAAATTCAAAAAATAAACTTTGCATATCTTCTAAAATAATCGCTAGCTTTAATTTAAGTCGAAATGTATTCAAGTTGAAAAATAATCAACTACTATTTTAAGTTCCTTCCCTTTTTTATTCTGTTCTGCTGACTCAGAACTCAGAACGAACTTAGCAGCTTTACATTTGTGTGATGCCATTCGTAAATGAACACATCCCGAGTATGTATCACACTTTTTAAAATTTAAAATGTTACTTCCCTAATTCTCTTATCAATATAGCCTAAGACAAAGACATTCTTCATACGACATGTAATTTATAGATGTTTTTCTCTGTCATAGTGGTAACTGGAAAAGATGATTTTCATTAATATTAATGTTTCCACTTTTTCTCTGAAATTGCTTTTGACGAAGGATTACTCTGAAAAGCTATTAAATGATAGATGAGTGTGTACTCCAGTGTCTAATTGATTCTTGAGAAAACAGAGTTGAAGCCTTCCTTTTATAAATGAGGAATTGGCCACCAGAACCCAGGCTTGGTACCATTGATTCCAGGGGCGAAACCTCAGCAAAACGTTATGCTCTGGATGCTTTGCAGGACAACGGTAATGTGTTTCACAATCATTTGTATTGAGTACTTGAGGTTTTCATAAACATTTCCTGCCCTATGCTCTTTTGCTCATTTCCAGCAGTAACACTAAGCCATTAAACTATACTTTTCCAATTATTTTCAGAGCTGCTAACATAGACCTTGACAGAAGTTAGAGATATAGGAGTGAATATTACTAACAAGACCTCAGTGTCCATAGGTTCAACTATCTTCACTATGCCTGAAAAGTATGAGTTAGATTAGATTTTAGTGGTGTTTGATTATAAACTTGAATTTTAAAATCCCTGAAGACAGTCAAGTAAGGTGGTTCAGTTATTTTAAAATTAAAATGAATCATTTAAAGATTTTATTTTTCTTTTTTCTTCAAAGCCTTTCCTTTTCATAATCTAAATAGATATGAAGTACCCTTCAGATTCAGAAGTTCAATTTAGCATTGACATGATGTGGACATCAGTGAAACTTCCTCAATATAACTTAACACAGATTTTGTAAGATCCCTGAATATCATAATAAAGTACTTGTGAGTCATATTAACTCCAACTATTTTCCCATCTTCTAATTAACCCAGAATCAGATTGAAATACAAATATGTGTGCTGTGTGCACATGTTGCATAAAAGTGTGTGTGTGTGTGTGCAAGATACACACATGCCTGTATTTATAAGGTCTCTGCCTGAGTATATGTACAGTATAAAGATATGTAGGTATACACACTTATAAAACGAAACAGTTCATAAGGTGATTAAGTGAAAAAAACCACTAAAAGTAATTTACTAGTAAAAGAAACAATTCTCAAATTTCAAAAATAGTAATACGTAGTATCTTTTCAGTTTACCTTTGTCTGTCTAAAAGGGCAAACTCTCTAGAAGAGAAAGTTACCATGCAAATTCCAACATACAGGGCCCAGCATTCAGTCCCAAATTTTGAGCCATGTCAAGAAAAAGGCCTCTAAATCACTGATAAACAAGCAAATTTAGCAAAGTTGGTGAACAGCAAACAAAATTCAACCATAATGTTATGTGTCAGTTGCAAATAATGAGAAAATACATTTGTTTTAGAAGAGATCATTTTATTAGTATCAAAAATCTTTAGTACGTAGCAGTAACTCTAAAAATAATTTTACAGAAAATGTAAAATGAAAACTCTAAAATATTGTTAGGAAAATCCTAAAATGCAAACAATTTGAAAGATTTAGTTGTTAACAAAATCACAAGACTCAGGTTTTTTTGCAACGAGGTCTCACTCTGTTGCCTAGTCTAGAGTGCTGTGTATCAACACAGCTCACAACACCTCCAACTCCTGAGTTCAAGTGATTGTCCTGCTTCAGCCTCCTGAGTAGCTGGGACCACAGGCATGTGCCACAATGCCTGACCAATTGTTCTATTTTTAGTGGAGATAGGGTCTTATTCTTGCTCAGACTGGTCTCAAACCTCTAACCTCAAGTGATCTCTCAGAGTGCTAGGATTACAGACAAGAGCCACTGCACCCAGTCAAGACTCAGTACATTGAAGACACAATTTCTTTACATCTTAATCTATAGATTCAATGCAAACTCTTATCAATTTCTGAAGAAATTGCACTATTTTATGTGTAAACTGGCTGATTGAAATTAATTGGGAGAAATTACAAAAAGCCAAATAGAATAAGTCAAGAAAATTTTAAAGAGCAAAGCTAGAGAACTTTCACTGTTTGAGATCAAGAACAATAATTAGGACAATGTTATATGAATTAAGTAGCCTAGTAGAATGGAATGAAGACTGCAGACCCACCTATACAGTTTAATTTGACAGGTGACAAATATCGTACCTCAGTACTTGGAGGAAAATGACAGTCTTATAAATAATGTGCTGCAACAACTAGATACCTATTTATTTATAAGTTAATTTTGCCCCTATCTTAGACCATTTGTAAAAACTGATTGTACATAAACTTCCAATATTATTTGAAATTTAGTTGTATAAAGTTGTTGAAAAATATAAAGTATTTCTATTATTGAGGTAGGCATAGATTTCTTAAGCAGGAAACAAAAATCACTAACTATCAAGGCAACAGTCAATGAATAGATAAATCCATTAAAATTAAGAACTTACGTTGATCACAAAAAAACAAAATAAAATAAAAACTGATGAGTAGAAGATGAAAATCTGCTGATCTTATATCTGACAAAGGCCTCATGTCTGAAATACATAACCATCTAATTATCAATAACAGAAAGATCAACAGTGCCATTAAAAGAATGGACAAAACATTAACTTGACATTGACAATGTCATCAGGATAATAAACATGAAATTTTCTTAGAGAATTGATTTTCATTAGAGAAACTCAAGTCAGCATCACAATTGTTACTACTACACACCAACCAGGGTGTCTAAAACAGCAAAGTTAATACCAAATATCAGCTGGGATGCAGAGCTCTCAGACCTTGATGAAGAGTGAGCTGATAGCCACTTATAAAAATTTTAATAGTATCTAATATCAGTGAATTATGAATGCTCAGTGCCTCAGTCACCTCTCCTATGAATATCCAAATATATATATATATATATATATATATATATATATATATATATATGCTGATTAATACACATGTACAAGGATGTTAATAGCAGCCTTATTAATAAGAGTCAATGTTTGGAAAAACTAAAATGAAAAATGTCACTACTTATAAACACTGGAGAAATCTCAGAAATACAATTTCAAAATAAAGATTGTAAGCACAAATGAGTATATATACTACATAATTCTATTAATAAGAATGTCATTAAGAGGTCAAATCCCTCTAAAGAGTAAGATTTCAGAATAGTGGGGCGGCACCTGGGGCTCAAAGGGGTAGGGTACGGGCCCCATACGCCGGAGGTGATGGATTCAAACTCAACCCCGGCCAAAAACTGCAAAAAAAAAATTTTTTTTTCAGAATAGTTATTACCTTTGTTTGGAAATAGTGACTGGGAAAAAAGTCTTTTTGGATATTTGCAATAGTCTTTTTTATCCAGTGCTTACTTATTTAATTTCAGTTTGTGACAATCAAGTTGTACACTTTGATTTGTGTACTTGTGGTCTTTATGTTCTAATTCTATAAACACTTAAACAATAAGATTAAAAAACAGCATCAACCTATTTTATCATATACATTCTACCTAGAAAAAGATCATTTCTGCCTCAAAAAGTGAATCTATTAAGAACATTATGTTAATAAATATATGTGATCCATTCTTAGTAAAAAAAAAGAAAACATGACACATAACTGCAAAGTGTTATGTATGTACATATTCTAAAATAGATTAAAATGTCTTGTTTGATAATGAAGCTTGCTGTCCTACACATGTCTGAGTACATGGAATCATTGATAATGTCTTCATTCATTTCCTCTTATGAAAACAATGCTTTGTTCAATTGTCTCACGCAGGTCTTCAGTGAAAGGCAGCTGGTTGTAATTGCTGGTTCCCTGAAATCTCCTTCTGGGACAGAATGATCTGCTTTCAAGTAGACTTACCCAGATCATCCATCTCCTCTACCTACTGACTCTGAACAAACTTTATGATTTTAAATAATTCTTTTCAGTATTAATGATACATAGTTCAGTCCTTTCTTTTTATTATCTATGTTTTTTAAAAAATAATTTTATGCACAGTGACAGTGCATTTCTTTGATCTGTAAGAATATAAAAACAGAACTATTTTAATAGCACAAATGTAAGAGCAAGATGATGCTTCAGATGTTCAATTCTCCAGTTTACATTTTTGGAGTACTCTCAACATTATCATTCTGCAGAGAAATCATGTTCCTTTCCCTCTAATTGCCATCAGAATGAAATGTTAGGGCATTATTCACAAAATACGAAGTAGTATTTGAAGTTTTAGCATGGGTAAATGCCATGATTAGAACTTGAGAAAACTAGCCTGGCAGTAATTGTAGGCTGAATTAGATGGGGGAAAGTGACTGAAAGATGATAGACCACATGAGATATAATTAGTAAAACATAAGCAAGAAGTAAATATATCTCCAACTAAGCTGCTGCCCATAAAAATAGAAAGCAGAAAGTAAAAATGAAAAACAATGATGTAATATAGTCAGCAAATACGAAAACCAATTGAGTGATGGGATTCTGCAGAAGGATGCAATTGAGACTGTGTGCCTGGATAACAGTGCGCGGACCTTCACTAATCAGTCCCCTGCCAATGTGTGTGTTTGGAATCTATGGGAAGATTTCCATTTTTTTTCTTTTGTTATTAGCTCACACAGTTAACTACTTCAGCTTCATTAAGTATCTAATTTTGATTTTATGTACCAAGATAGCTGAGACAGTTCAAAACAGAGCCTAAATCAGGGTTGGTGAGAGAAAGGCGCCAGAGAGTTTTCTACTAAAGGAGAGAGAGAGAGAGAGAGAAGACAAAGTTGAAGTTGGGAAAGTTGGAACAGGTTTACAGGAGGTGGGAAGTGTTGACGAAGCTGGTGCCATCATCTAGGGCCATCACTGTCATAAATAGGATATCTGTATCCCTCCCTAATCCCTCTCGAATCTCAGTGGAGAATACTCAGAGCAGAAGGAAAGCTTACTGAGGCTGTGCTGAATGAATGACATTACACTTCTACCGCAAATCCTCATTCCCTCCTTTTTTTTTTTTTTAAAATTAAGTCATTTATACATAGATCATGGATACATTTATGCCATTGTGGGATTTAATGTGTTGATTATTTGTACAAATTGGAGTGCTTACATCCTACTAGTCAACATAGCCTTCACCTCATTTACCCAATTACAGTGTTAAGATATTTGTGTTCTACACCTGATAGATCCAACTTGTACTTACAATATGCTCCATAGGTGTGGTCACCCTATTAACCCTCCATCGACCCACCCTCCCTTCACTTCCCCCTTGCCTTCCCTCCTTCATCCTAGGCTATAGTTGTGATTTATCTTTCATATGT
>CAUYPK010043339.1:0-24018 GCA_963574355.1 Loris lydekkerianus | reverse complement strand
TTAAGTGGAGTCCCCAAGGAGTATTCAACTTCAGCCTAGATGTACAAGCTGCCATCAAGCATGATGTCACATCCCAGGTCAGGAGGCTGAATTCTGCTCCCTTGCTGAGGGAGGAAAGGTTTTAATGTTAGAGAGAAGGCTTCCTATATGGGATGGCTGAGGAGGTGGTGAAGTGGCCCCAGAAAGCCCACATCACAGCTCTTATCTTAGCAGCATGCACGTGATTCATCAGGCAAAGCTGTTGTCAGAAACAAATGTTTGCTTTACTGCAAGAGTTTATGTCTCTGTTCAGGGTGGCTCTACTCCACACAGTCACGTGGGACCCAGGCTTCCCCACCTGGGTCTCTACCCCAACTGGTGAATGGGGAGAGAAAGGGCAGTGAATTAGGCAAGAGCTTTTGCTGGGACCCTGAGCAGCATGTCATTCCTACCCACGTTCTCATCTCACAATCCCATCTAGCTGCAAGAGAGTCTGGGACATGTAGTTTTAGCTGGATATCCTGGAGGAAAGGGAAACTTAGTTGGGTGAACACGTAGCAGCTGCTATAGGTATATGGGCTTGTTCACTCACTGTCTATGGATTTCTGAAAGCCAAGGAGCTTTCAGTCTAAAGGGCTCTTAGTTTTATATAAGCTTTATATAATTCTCAGCTCCCCTGGTAACTAGCTCTGTGTCCTTCGATGAATCACTTAACCCCATTGAGCCTCAGTTTTGCCAGGTAGAAAATGGGGATAATAAAACCAACCAAGAAGGGCAATGTCAGGGGTCAAAATGAGGTGATAATCGTAAAGCTGGAGGCACAGTGTCTGGTTCACACTTGGGGTGAGCTAGGCAGTGGGGATGTGGGAGGTGTAAACGGACAGTAGAGCAGGGAAGTGGGGGTCCAGAGTGGTCTTCCCAGCCCCCTGTCTGGGACCCCTTCCCAGCGTCATTCCCATCAGTGAAGCCTGAGTAAGATTTAGGGTGAGGGGCTCAGCGCCTGTCTCTCAGTGGCTAGGGTGCCAGCCACATACACTGGAGCTGGCAGATTCGAATCCAGCCCGGGCCTGCCAAACAACAATGACAACTGCAACCAGAAACAATCAGGTGTTGTGGCAGGCGCCTGTAGTTCAAGCTACTTGGGAGGCTGAGGCAAGAGAATCACTTAAGCCCAAGAGTTTGAGGTTGCTGTGAGCTGTGACACCACAGCACTCTACTCAGGGTGACAGCTTGAGACTCTGCCTCCAAAAAAAAAAAAAAGATTTGGGGTGAGGGAGGATGAGGGAAGGTAGAGGCTTCTGGCATCTGCTGTTGTGCCTGAGCTTTGGGCACACTTGGGGTGACTCATCCCTGCTTGGTGCCCACCTCCTGGCCTCTGTCTCTGGCCCTCTGCACCCCTGACTCCTCCTCTCCAGCCCCTCCCAGCAGGTCTCAGTCCAGCTGAGCGGATCCGACTCCTACTTTGTGTTTTCCTTCCAGCTCAGACATCCTCACAGACCAGCATTCCCTCCAGACTTACAGGTATGGATGCCGCTCCCTCGGGGCTGCTCTGGAACTGCCTGCCAAGTGTGGCCTCTGAGCAGACAGCCTGCCAGGAGATGGGGTGAAAGGAGGGTGGGAGGGAGGCAGGCCCAGTGCCTCACACAGCCAAGTGGCCCCTGCGGAATCAGGAAGAGATGGCAGGGAGGTTTCCAAATCCGTCACTTGGAAGAGATTGTCCAGACAAGAAGGGTTTTTAGCTCCCTAGGAGGGGTGGCAAGGGTGGGTGAGAGATCACGTTTCACTCTTGAAAATGAGGGGAAACAGAATTTTCCTCCAAACCCTGTGCTGTCTTTGGGCTTGAGAGAAGCTCTGTAATTCTCCAAGAATGTTCTTTCTTCCAAGAGTACTTTGTCCAGTATGGAGTAAAAACACTGAAGCGTTTCACTCTGCAAGGAAGTAAAGAGATGGAGAAAGACATCCCAGGCCTGGGGGCCTAGAGAGCCCCGAGTTTGTTGCTTCTGTGAGCAGGCGGTGTGTGCAGAGGAATTAGGCTGTGAAGTGGCGAACACGGAGCACAAACAGGTCATCCAGCAGGGGTGAGGCCCTGAAGAAAGGTGGGCAGACCTTTAATATGACAGCAGTTTTTAGATGCCTGCTGTGTGCTTAGCTCTGTGCCGGCTCACGCCTGTAATCCCAGCTCTCTGGGAGGCCAAGGTAGTAGGATCACTTGAAGTTAGGAGTTCAAGACCAGCCTGAAAAAGAGCGAGACCCTGAGACCCCATCTCTACAAAAGATAGAAAACTTAGCTGGGCATGGTGACACATGCCTATAGTCCTAGATATTTGGGAGGCTGAAGCAGGAGGATCATTTGAACCCAGGAGGTTGCTGTGAGCTAAGATGATGCCACAGCACTTTACCCAAGCAACAGAGCAAGACTTTGAGTCCAAAAAAAAAAAGAAAGAAAAAAAGAAAGAAGAAACCTGAATGGAGCCTGAGAATGGCTGGGAGTGGAGTGACCTGTTAATCCTCAGAGGCAGGTGTCCTCGAGGTGACGTCTCTGGAGTGAGAAGGCTCCTCACACCCTCACTCCACTGTGGCCGTCTCACTTTGTGGCAGTCAATGAAACCATGGTGCCTGTGAGAGCTGCCGGCATCTTGGGTCAGAGACGGCACTATGTGAGGTGCCCACTGCTGGGCCCATTTTGTGGATGAGGATCTGAGACACACAAGTGATGTGGCCGAGCTCATGAGTGGAGGGTCTTGTCTGGGGACGTAGGTGTTCGGGCTCCAGAGCTCATGCTTGAACTCATTGGAGATTGGGGAGTGGGTCCCCGAGAAGCTTGGATGCCAGTTCATTTACCAGGTTTAAGCTTTTTTATTTTTCAAAGCAGCGGAACCCTTTGTTCACGGTACCCCTGTGCTTGATTTGGGGCCTGGTAGGGAGTTCCCTTCTCAACCTCTCTGCACTCCTGCGTCACCTACCCCAAGAGACCTTTCTACACCTGTGTCCTTCATCTTTATTTTCATTATCACCCTTAAGAAATTTATTATTTATTTATTCATTTACAGTCAGAGTCTCACTTTGTTGCCCTCAGTATAGAGTACTGTGGCATCACAGCTCACAGCAACCTCAAACTCTTAGGCTTAAGTGATTCTCTTGCCTCTGCCTCCCAAGTAGCTGGAACTATAGGTGCCTGCCACAACGCTTAGCTATCTTTTTTTAGAGATAAGGTCTTGCTCTAGCTCAGGCTAGTCTCAAACTCATGAGCTCAAGCAATCCACCTGCCTTGGCCTCCCAAAGTGTTGGGATTACAGGCATGAGCCACCACACCCAGCCAAGAAACCTTTTTAGACATTTTTTTCCCTAATCACCTTCCCCCAAGAAATTTCAGCTCCCCAAGTAGGCCGTATTTCTGTCCATGTACAGTGTGCAGGTCTCTGCTTTATATATAAACAGGGTAAGAGTTTTCGCCCACCCTCCAAGAACCAATTTTTGCCATTGTCGCCCTCGTTGAGAATACAAGCTCTTTGGGACCCCAGGGCATACAGAGGCCCCTGGATAGCCTGGGAGTTGTTGGGGGGGGTCTCCCGGAGCCTGGGAGTTGTCAGGGGTCTCCTGGAGAGGTTTTAGAGCATGCCCAGGTCCCAGCCCAGGGATGCAGAGTTGACTGGTCAAAGGGCCATAGGGAAGGAGGGGTGTCCCCAGACACACTTTAAAAAAATTAATAGACTTAATCTTTTGAGAGCAGTTTTAGGTTCACAGAAAACCTGAGAAGAAAGTACAGAGTCCCCACGTATCTCCCTTGCCCGGCAGTTTCTCCTGTCATAACCTCAGCATCTCGGGTTGCCGTGGTACATTTACTACAGCTGATGAACCAACATGTTATCATATCAGCCACCAAGATCTATAGTTCACATTCGGGCTCCCTCTTGGTGTTGTACGTTCTGTGGGTTTGGACAAGCGTGTAATGTCAGGTATCCACCATTGGAGTGTCATACGGAGCAGTTTCACTGCCCTAATATCCCCGGTGCCCTTCCTGGTCGCCCCTCCCCATCCCCTGGCAACCACAGGTCTTCCGATTGCATCTGCAGTTTTGCCCTTTCCAGAACGTCAGAGAGTTGGAACCTATATAGTAAGTGGCTTTTTCAAATGGGCTTCTTCCACTTAGTATTATAACATGCATTTATGTTTTCTCAATGTCTTTTCCTGGCTTAAGAGCACATTTCCTTTTGGTGCTGAATAATATTCCATTGTCTGAATGTGGCACAGTTTACCAATCCATCCATAAACGGACCAGGCATGCTTTTAAATTTCAGATTAGTAGAAGGGCGCAAATGAGTAGCTTACGTGGTTTGTTAGGTGAAGTTCAAGTTGTAGGTGAGCCCTTCCCCCAGAGGGTGTGCTATGCACGCTTACCTTGTGCCCATTAGGTGAGAGTCCACAGATCACCTCACTCCTCCCCTCTCCCCTTTCCCTCCTCCTGCTTTGAATTTAATTGTGTTTTTCTCTCATGTGGGGGTACAGTTGTTTATCTGTTGGTTTCATATTACTATTGTATACATTGGATACTTGCTTTTCCTTTTTTTTGAGACAGCGTCTCACTAAGTTCAGGCGCCCGCCATAATGCCCTGCTATTTTTCTGTTGCAGTTGTCATTGTTGTTTGGCCCTGGGCAGGGTTCGAACCCTCCAGCTCTGGTGTATGTGCCCAGCGCCCTAGCCACTGAGCTACAGGCACTGAGCCTGCTTTTCCATTCTTGTGATACTTTATTAAGTAGCCTCTTCTCCAACTCCTTCCAGATAAACACAGACGATGTAAGGTCTCCATCTGAATGGCTGAGTTGTATTCCATGGTATGCATATACCACAGTTTAATAATCCATTCATGAGTTGATGGGCACTTGGGTCGATTCCCAGGCATGCTTTTAAAAGCTTTCCACAAAGTCTGGGTTGAGAACCATGGGGCTAAACCAGCTTTGCAGATGGAGAAACTGCCTTATAGAGAAACTGAGACCCAGGTCAGGCAAGGGGATTGGGCTCAGCTCTCAGGCAGCTGGTGGAGCCTCTGTCCTTCCTGCCCCCCCCCCCACTCCCGCTCCCCCTGTACCCCAGCTGACCCAGTTGTGGCCGTTCCTTTGTGTACCAAAAGCCATTTTCTTTGCATGCTGGAAGCTCTGGGTCCTCCAGTTCCCGGGGACACTATTTGGGCACCCTTTTCTGTTGATGAATTGCAAAGAAAAAAAATTGTCCTCTGCTTCCCTGCTAGCCCTCTTTACGTACCAGCATGAGGTTTAGAGCCGAGCAAGCCTATGTGACCTTCTCTGAGCCTCGGTTTCCCCATTTGTGGTGGGAACTCTCACTTCACACATGGTGGAAAGGACAAGATGAGACTGTTCCTGAGCCAATAGCAGGGCCAGGATGGACTGTCCCCCTTTCTCTCTCTGTCTTATGTTCCTTCCACAGCATGTGCTGCCCACTGTGCTGGGTGGGTGCTCAGACATGGAGAGGCTCAGGAAGGCTTCCTGGAGGAGGAGGCTATTCCTGTTCTGCCTCTGAGCCCTCCCCTGCTTCCCTGCAGGTGCAGGTGGCTGCTGGGCGCTACACAGCACGCAGCCTCAACGGATCCCTGTCCGTGCACACATCCAGCCAGGAGCTGGTTCTGCTGGAGGTCAACACCAGCCAGGATGCCCGGAGGAGCAGCCGGGCTGGGACATGAGTGTCCTCCTCCACGAGGCAGCGCTCAGAGCCCCCCGGATAGTCCAGCTGCACCTGTCAGGCAAGATCACCCCAGCAAGGTAATGGTCCCCAGGTGGCCTGTGAAGGGGACAACAGGGCACTGAAGACCAAGGGCTGGTGGCCAGGGAGATGGGAGCTCGTCACCCTGAGCCCCCCCTTTCTGTCTCCTTGAAACTGTGACTAAGTAACACCCACTGACAGCATTCTTGCTTTTATGGCATTGAGAGCACAGAAGGGTGTGGGGTTCAGTTTTCCGCTTTTATTTCTTTTCTTCTTTTCTTTTGTTTCTATCTTTCTTTTCTTTTTTTTTTTTTTTTTTTTTTTTTTGGTTATGAGAGTGTTCACAATAGACGACTTGAAGGTTTATAATCATGTATGAAGAATAAACCAAAACCCACCAGAGATGGCAGGAACTGAGCAGGCCCCTCGTCTCACCTCCGTCTGTTCACCCCTTGCTGCGTCCCCACCAGAGGTGACAGGGACTGAGCGGGGCCCTCGTCTCACCTCCGTCTGTTCACCCCTTGCTGCGTCCCCACCAGAGATGACAGGGACTGAGCAGGCCCTTCGTCTCACTTCTGTCTATTCACAGCTTGCTGAGTTCACTCCGGCTCACTTTCCAACTCTGGTGCTGCTTATCTTCCACATGGCCCTTCCGTGCCACACTGGCTCCACCTTTTTCTTAGGGTTGGCCTAAGGGTTAACTGAGCCGCCTCTGAGCTCCCAAGCAGGGGCCAGCAAGCATGTTCAGTAGCTGGCACCATTACTGCTGCTTGTGTGATGGGAAACTACAAAGTTTTCTACTGTCCTCAAACTCAATACAGAACGCTTCTGTGCCCAAGTGCGGGCTGTTTTCCCGCCACGCCATTCTCCGTGGATGCCAGCTGGGTGCCCTGCTATGTAACTCAGTTCTGCCACAAGTTACCTGGAGTTAGCCTCGCACCCCACAGGTGAAGGGCTCAGTCCCTTGGCAACCAGACACTCTCGGAACCCCAGAGTTTGGGGATTTCTTTGGCAGCTTCATCACTTAGATGCAATCACTTATTAACTCCATCTCTAGCCGCTCTCCCCTTCTAGGATGGGCGTGGTGAGACTGAAAGTTCCCAGCTTCTAATCATGGCTCGGTCTTTCTGGTGACCAGCCCTCATCTAGGAACCCACCAAGGTTGCCTCATTAGAACAAAAGACAGTCCTACCACCCAGGAAATTCCGAGGGATTAGCAGCTCTATGTCAGGAATTGGAGGCCATTATTATGATTTCTTATAAAATCACGTTGTTACTCTGAGTACTGAACTTCTGGTACAAATTGGATCTCCATTAAATATATCTTCTGCAATTCCTGCTTTCTTCCCAGCTTTGGCAGGATTTTAAGGAGACCCATGGCTGTGGATGTGATCCTAAGTAATCTTGTTCCCAGAATTACCGTCCATCTGTCCAACTGGCCATCCTTATCCCCAACCTAAAAAGGATTGGGGGATCATAAGAAGGTGCATTGCTCTAGATCGGGAGTTGGCAAACTTTCAGTAAACAGCCAGATGGTAAATATTTTCAGCTCTGTGGGCCATATGGTCTCTGTCACAACCACTCATCTCTGCACCTGTAGCACAAAAGCATTGTAGACAGTTTATACATGAGTAGGTATGACTGTGTTCCAGTAAAGCTTTATTTATAAACAGAGCTGGGCTGGTTTGGGCCTACCAGCTGTAGTTTGCCAACCCTTGTTCTAGATTAAAGAAAAACACTCAAGGACACTAGGGGAAAGGGGAAATAGGAAAAATGGGAAGGTGCTCAAAGTGGCATCCATAAACAAAATGTGCCATGAGATCCTCTGTGTTTTCTAGATCTTAAGCTTGAAATTTGGCTCTGAGCATCCTAACAGCCAGTGCAAAAAAGAATGAGTGGTATTATTAGCAGTGGCCATAAGGGAACTCTCTCTCTCTTATACGATGTTGGACAATTAAGTTGGCAAACTCATCCTAGAAAAAGTGCTGCATACCTCACTGCTGAATATCACTACAGTTAACTTTGAAGTACCTTCCTTGGGAAGCTATGCACGAAGCCAGCGCATACCTGCAAGGCAATTTTGGAACTCTTTTTGGCCATCAGAGCTGTCATCCTATGAGGTCTGGCAATTAAGTTTTTTTTAAAACTTAGATTTCCCAATGATTATTTATTTCAAAACTGTAGACCCAGAAGACCAAAAGTCACAATATAACAAAGACATCTGTACCAGAATGTTTATTGCAGCCCAATTCATAATTGCTAAGTCATGGAAGAAGCACAAGTGCCCATCAACCCACGAATGGACAAGCAAATTGTGGTACATGTATGGAATACCATGGAATACTATGCAGCCTTAAAGAAAGATGGAGACTTTACCTCTTTCATGTTTACATGCATGGAGCTGGAACATATTCTTCTTAGCAAAGTATCTCAGGAATGGAAGAAAAAGTATCCAATGTTACTCAGCCCTACTATGAAGCTAAACTATAGCTTTCACTTGAAGGCTATAACCCAACTATATCTCAAGACTATGAGGAAAGGACCAAGGAAGGGGAAGGGAGAGGGGAGGTTTGGGTGGAGGGAAGGTAATGGGTCGGGCCACATCTATGGTGCATATTTTTATCTATAATAAAAAGTAAATAAATAGAAAAAACAAAAACAAAAACAAAAACAAAAACAAAAAAAAAAAGAGGTGTGGTATTTACCACTCACCTCTTGGATGTAGATGGCCACGAGACCTGCTGTGCTGAAGGTGTGTGAACAAGCAAGATGAACACAGAGGCTTGAAGGATGCTGCCCTCTACTTTTCTGGGAGCCTTTCAGTCACCATGGGGATAAGCCTGAGCCACCCATCCACAGAATGATAGACTGTATGGAGAAAGGCTGCTTCTCCAAATGTCCCAGTGACCCTAGCTAAGAGGCAGGACCACGGATGAGATGATCCACCCCAGCCATGTGGAACAGAGCAGAAGAACCATCTGGGCAATCCCACATGATTGTGAGAAATATTATTGTTTGAAATCACTGTTTGGGGTGGTTTATTAAGTAGCAATGACCAGAAAATGAGCTTAAGAATGGGGAGGCCATATGAAAACTAGCATATACTTGTTGACAAGTTGTTCTAGTGAACAACTGGAGATAAAATAAGATTTTTCCAAACCATGTTTTTTTTTGTTGTTATTGTTTTTTGAGACAGAGTCTCACTTTGTTGCCCCTGTAGAGTGTTGTGGCATCACAGCTCACAGCAACCTCAAATTCTTGATCTCAAGTGATCCTCTTGTCTCAGCCTCCAGAGCAGGTGGGACTACATACAGGTGCCCACCACAATGCCCAGCTATTTGTTAGAGACAGAGTCTTGCTGTGGCTCAGGCTGGTGTCCAACTCCTCAACTTAAGCAATCCAACCACCTCAGCCTCCCAGAGTGCTAGGACTACAGGTGTGAACCACCATGCTCAGCCTCAAACCAGAAAAACCAGATGTTAAAGGGAAGGGTTGTTAGTTTTAGTATTTCTCCATGTAGGGAACTAATGGACAATGAAAAAAGGAGGTGGCTAATGTGTTACATAGTGGCATTATACTATGCTAGCCCTTAAAACAAAAATTTAAATTGCTCTTAAAAAAACTCTCATAAAAACAATAAATAAAAACAAAGAAAATACTAAAGAGATAGAGAATAAATCAGACACATAGAGAAAGGCTATTCACATAAAAGACTCGTGTGTGTGTGTATGTGTGTGTGTGTGTGTGTGTAGGTGTGTGTATGTGTGTGTAATATAAAACGACAGAACCAAGGCAAAACATATTGGCTGTGTCAATAAATTTAGAGGTATCACTCTAATTCCAGAAAAACACTGTCCCTTCTCAAGAAATAATACTCCCCTTGTTTAGCCTATAATTAAGCTATTGCTTAAATAGTGGGGCAAAAGAAAGCACAGAGCCAGTTCTCTTCCAGAGGAAGTATTAGCCTCTATTCCAGTGGTTCTCAACCTTCCTAATGCTGCGGCCCTTTAATACAGTTCCTGTGGGTTGCAACCCACAGGTTGAGAACCACTGCTCTATTCTGTCTGTGGAGTACACTTGCTAGTTTCTGAATAAAAACTGCTTTCACACTGTTAGCTCCTTCCTAAATTCTTTCTTGAGCAAAGTGGACTGAGTCACTTTCCTTTGTCAGTACTACTACAAAGTAATCTTCCGAAAATCTTGTAAAATAATAATAATGATGATGATGATAAAACAAAGCAAAGTAGAGGTTAGGTACAGTGGCCTATACCTGTAATTCAGCAGTTTGGGAGGCCTACGTGGCAGGATCACCTGAGCTCTGGTGTTTAAAACCAGCCTAAACAAGAGTGAGACCTCTGTTTCTACTAAAAATAGAAAAATTAGTAGAGGTGGCGCACACCTGTAATCACAGCTACTCGGGAGGCTCAGGCAGGAGGATCACTTGATTCCAGGAGTTTGTGGTTATAGTGACCAGTGATGATGCCACTGCACTGTAGCTGGGGTGAGAGAGTGAGAGTCTATCTCAAAAACAAAACAAAACAAAACAAAACAACCCCCAAACAAACAAATGACTCATCAGCCAACCTAAAGAGGTTTTATTTGTAAATCTGGAATAATTTAACATCAGTAAGGGTCAAGCCTGCAACTGACTGAGTCACATCATAAATGTCTCTATGTCATTATGTCCACAAATCCACAATGATTCTAACTGACTGGTCACCAAATTCCCAGTTGTAGTAAATCAACTTGACTTTTTAAAAAAGCAGTAAAGAAAAGAATCAAACAAAATCTGCTTTTCCTGTACCATATGCAACTACATAGCAGATTTAGTTAAAGTTTCTCTTTACAGATTTATTCCAACAAATAAAAAGTAATGGTAGGATTACAGTATCACCGCACTGCGGCCTCTAATGATGTGATGGTTCTAGGTTAAGCAGATAGGATACTCTTGTATGTGCATCCTGATGAAGAACACAAAACCACCTATGAAGCAGTCTCATATCCTCAACAAACCAAATCTTATTCAGATCAAATTTCTAGTTTTAACTACCAGTTCATAAGAAAAAGGACAGAAAAATATATCAAGCAACACAGAGGGTAGGGTATGGATCAATCAGTAAAATCTAGACTGCAGGAAATTCCATACGACAAATGACCCTGTTTCTTTAACAAATGAGAGAAAGACAGGCAGGCAAACCTGTAAATTAAGAAACAAAGCATCTGTTTTTGAGAGATACTATATAAATATTTACCAAGGAATATGAAGTGGATCCAGAGTATGTTTCAAAATAAAACAAAAATGGAGAGAGCAGATGTTTGTAGAGATGAAACAGGACTGGCCATGATAGTAACTGAAGGGGAGGGAGGTGAGTGTATAGGAGTGGTTTTATCTCCCCCTCCTCCTTTTTTTTTTTTTTTTTTTTTTAAAGAGTTGTGGTCTCTATTACCCAGGATAGAATGCAGTGGGATAATCATAGCTCACTGCAGCCTGGAACTCCTGGGCTCAAGTGATCTTTCTGCTTCAGCCTCTGGACTAGCTGGAGCTACAGGGGCCACCATGTCTGGCTAATTTTTCTTACTTTAGAGAGAGTCTCTGTGTGTCACCCAGGCTGGTCTCAAACTTCTAGGCTCAAGTGATCCCCCACCTTGGCTTCCCAAAGTACTGGTATTGTAGGCGTGAACCACTAAGCCTGGCCTATATACTTCTTTACAGTGTACTTTGGAAATTTTTCTGCAATAAAAAGTTCACCTACACCAACTGCCTGACTGCAGCTGGTTCTCCCTTTCCCCAACCCATAGCTCAGAGCACTGTAGAGACTCCCATCACCTCAACCACTGTATTTGCCGCTGTGGGGACTGAGTAACTGTGCCACAATGCTTTACCCTTTAATTTCTAGTCCAGTTTCTCCAAATAGCTTAATTAAGGCGAAAGAGTCACCAGAACATCATTTTTACTTTCACTGCTTTTCAGTGTCATCAAGGGTTGTTATAACATACACTTTGGAAAACCTAACTTGTCCCTTTTCTTTTTCATATGAAAAACAAAGTATGAGGACCTAACGGACAATAAAGTAAGTTCCTTTCATTTTTTTCTCCAAAGTAATTAAGATTAGGCCTACCCATTGGTTAAGGGAGGAGCTAGATTTTGGCTACCTCAAGATTGTCACACTCATGGGGATTAGGACTTCAAATAGTAACAGAACAAACATATCCCAAACTCAATCTCTCGTAGTGTTCTCTAAATACAAACCAGGGTTTCAAAAAAATGCTATGACCTGCAGATCCCCCCACTACTCAGTCCTCCAGCATAGCCAACATCTGACATGTAAAACCTGTAAAGATTTACACATCACTAAACAAACACAGAACCACTGGCATCACAAACAGAGAAAGGCTTGTGCTTTCCATTTGGAATACCTGCTCAGTGCAGTCAAGCACCACATAATGGCATTTTGGTCAATGACAGATCACATATACCCTAGTGGTCCCATGAGATTAAAATATCACATTTTTACTGTACTTGCTCTACCGTTAAAAATGTTTAGATATAGCAATATTTACAACTGTGTTACAACTGTCTACAGTTTTTAGTACAATAACACACTAAATATGTAGCCTGAGGGAAAAGGCTTAGCTTTATGCAAGGACACTCTATGGTGTTAGCACAATGAAGTCACCTAACAACAGATTTCCTCATCATTAAGTGATGCTTGACTATATTACAAAGGAGCTAAGTCAAAGGTAAACATAACACAGCAGGTAAAAACAAGAAAACCTCATACACCAATACTATAGGAAGATCTTTAGCCATAGACCTCATTCGTACCACATCAAGAACCAAACAGAACTGGGCTGCAGGGTAGACAGCAGACTGAGCTAGCACAGGGCCTCCTCCCACTAGAGATACATCGGAGTGTTACATAAAGGATAACTAGAACTTTTTTTGTTTTCTTAAAGCACACATTTCAGATGTCAGAAACAAGAGAGAACGTAAAGCCAGGGCTTAAGAGGGCTTAAGTGGGCTGGGGCAGCCCTGGGGAGGGAAGAGGACCCAGGTATAGCCCCCGATGTCCAGAGGCCACAAAGAGAGCCAGACCTGGCCTTTGGCTGTGTGGGACAGGAAGGTGGAACAAGAACCTTGCATAAAGCTGGGCATATGGAAGGACTGCCTTCCTGACAGAAAGCAGGACCAGAAGAACTCACCAACCGGCTCAGAGAATGGTAACCACACCTGTAGAGAAATCCCATCTCAGTCATGCTCCTCAAGCGGAAGTTAAGAAAAAAAGAAATGAAAACACATGGTAAAAACAAGATTAATTGACCAAATTCACCAATTAAGAGACATTCTCAGATTGAAGAAAAGCAAATTTACATGTACATGCTATTCACAAAAGATACATCTAAACCAATTCAGAAAGACCAAAGATAAAAGCCTGGCAAATACTAACCAAGAAGGAAAACCCTGGGTATTATTAAATTATCTGACAAAAATGAGTCCTGGATGAAAATACAACCACAACAAACCACTCATTAGAACCATAGCAGTAAAGTATGCAAAGCAAAACCTACCAGAAATACAAAGAAAAACAATCCCACAACCACAGTAGGAATTTATATATATCCAATTACAAACTTTTAGATCAAGCAAAGAAAAATAATTAGCAAATATATAGATTATATATATTTTAACAAGTTTGATGTACTGACACATAGAACCCAATACTTAACCTTTAGAAAATACACATTAAAATGTACTTAGAATATTTACAAAACCTGACTAGGTCATAAAGCAAGACTTGACAAATACTGCAGACTGTCTTAACCACGTTCTCTAACACAATGCAATAAAATCAGAAACTACAGGGGGGACAGGATGCAAATTAGAGCAATCTTCACTTTCTGCCCCATTTCTCTGAGCGCAGAAAAGTCTATTGACCTGAAATTATTACTGTATGTATATGTAGAGAGAAAGAAGATGCAGAAAAGGCTGAAGACGTATAGAGGACATGGAACAATTATGACATTTAATATCAAGGACAGCCAATCACAGGAGGAAAACAAAACCTGCCTGCTCCATGTGCCTTCTGTGATACAAGCATTAGGGACATTCCCCGGGACAGGGAAGTCCTGACACGACCTAAGTACGGTCATGTGGTGCTGAATGAAGGGGAGACCTTCCGAGAACTTCTTTGCTGTGGCAACACCACAGAGTGTGCACAGACAAACCCAGGTGGGAGAGCCACCCACACGCCGAGGCTGCAGACCTCGACAGCCCACTCCTATATTCAATATGGTAGGCAACTATAACACAATGGTCAGTATTTGTGTACCCAGACTTAACGAAACATTAAAAAGTAGTATGGTAAAAACACAGTACTATAATCCCCAGGACTACCCCAGCCCACACAGTTCGCACTTGACTGAACTGTCAAGTGGTGTGAGACCAGATGATTCTCACCAGGGAGCTCCGCTAAAACTTTTGTTTTTCTTAGCCTAAGACACTTAAAACATTTCATGACTGTTGTTTTCCAAAGGCAATCATCTGACTTTGTTTTGTTTTTCCTTATTGGTAATCTCTCAAAGAGCTGAGGCCTAAAGGCAAACTAGTATGTTATCATACCTTTGGTCCATAACTGGCAGTCTAGGTAATCAAGATTCATTACCAGGTACATCTTCCTGTCTGAACATGAATTACAAAAAAGGTCTTTCCTCTTTGGGGCAGCTGTTCGCTGCTACTGCTAAAATGCAGCATTATGAGTATTTGATTTATCAAGATAAGTAGACAAAGATCAAACTCTAGCATAATCACTTTTCAAATTGCTTGTGAGCATTTAAAGGGGAGAAAGACAAGGGGGAGAAACGTTCCCTTAACTAAAATTAGAAATCTAATGGAAAATATAGGGGAAATTCTTTAAATTTAGTTGAACAATTTACTAAAAATATTTTCTACAGTTACATGCTTTCCTAAACATCATTCAATTACAATGTCTCTGAGCTACCAACTGCTTGTGAAATTTTCCCCAAAGTAGTTAACATCAACAAAATATAGTCATCAGTGCCACTCAAAGCCTGCTCTGTGTTTTTTGTGTATCTTTCCTCATTCAGATCCATTAAATCTTTCTATTACCAGACAAAAGCAGTGTCATACACATAAAATGAAATTATTACTTCATTTGCACATCAAGATGAACATCTCCTTTAAACATTATATACCCAACACAGCTTATGAAATAGGGAGGTGAGGGGATCTAATTTCACAAAAAAGAAGGATTTGAACAGCGACATATTTTATTATTTTTATTTTATTTATTTTTTTTTTTTGTAGTTTTTGGCCAGGGCTGGGTTTGAACCCACCACTTCCAGCATATGGGGCCAGTGTCCTACTCCTTTGAGCCATAGGCACCGCCCAAGAGTGACAGATTTTAAAACACTTATGCTAGAAACTACTATCACTACTCAAAAACATGGGGGTGTTACATGAAGCATTTCCTTGTTTCTGCTTCTCTGAAGTTATCCAGGAGACTCACAGATAATCTCATGATAGAATTTCAGTTTGAAGAGCTCTGAGAATAACATCCAGATTAAGTTCTTAAGCTATTCTTACTAAATGTGACCCTACAGCTGAGGAAGTGAATGTACCAAGGGAAGAAGGCTGCTCACTATGAAAGGAAGCAGATGACTCCTTCCCATCTGAAAGATGGACAGGTGTTTGGAAAACTCAAGAAGCCTGGTTTGAAGTTGTCTAAGACTTCTCAGTTTCCAGCTCTTACAATGATATGATATTTTGTGACCACCAATGCAGCAAAAAGAATGACCTACCTGAGACAACAAGGCAGGGCACAAATTACTCTCAGAGTGAGGCAGGACACACAAACACAGCAGTCAGATGAAAGCAGGGCAAACAAGACCACTCCATGGAACAACCGTCCAGCCAGAGGAGTGAGGCAGCAGTGTGCAGCTTGCTGGGGTGTGCAGTGCAAAGGGGTGTGCGGCGTGCTGGGGTGGGCGTCACACCCCCTCAGCATGTCCATCATGTTCATGGCACTCTCTCTGCATTATCACCCAACCACAGGGCAGAGATACTCAGTGAATCTAGGGATTCAATTAGCTCAACAAACCTAAAAGCAACACTTTCCTTAAATATAGGCTCCACAGGAAGATTGTACTAAGCATCAGACGTACAGAGGTGAGAAGAAAGATGCGAGTATCACTGTGATCTCAACCAAATCTGGTATCTGACACTTCCCCAAGTGCCTGCCAAATGAATTAAATGGGCCGTCCGCTGCTTTTTACTCTGCTCCCTTCTCAGGTCCAATTCCTTCTAAACGGGCCAATGGGCAAGTTCAAATGCAACTGAAATGTAAATGGGGCTGGCAACGAAACCACACACCCCTCATTTTCTCAAACCTTATCACACAAAGAAAAAAAGGTTAAGGTGGTGATCCACAATAAAAGAATTTATCTGTGGAAAATAAGGAACTAAGAAAGAATACAGATGTCATTTTTGACTAAAGTCAAATCCAACAGTTGCGAGCTGCATCTCCACTCCCCTGGTCATCCAGCACAGAAGCCGTCTGTAGCCTGTGCCAGCATACTGGGAGAGCTGCCTGTGGGGCTGGGAGAGGCTGTGCCACCTTTTGGGAAGCCCATTTCTGGAGCACTGTAATCACTAGGGAAAAAGCAGAATAACTTTCCTGAATTTGTCAGACAGGTAACTCTCCTTTATAAACAAAAAGTCAGCCGCCCAGAAATCCCTTTCTCTAATGGCTTTGGGTCAAACACCCTGGAAAAGAAAGGCAAGCAGGCAGCAAGGAGCTAAGTCCTGCTTGTAGTTAAGTTCTATAAAAATTCTATTGTCAAATAAAATTTATTTATAAGAGGTCATTGGTTTGGACCTGAGCTCCTGCACTAGCCCCAACAAACCAAACTCAAATGGAGTCACTCATGTTAAAGGTCTATGTCAGTTGAAACTAAGTTGTTACTTGGCCTTCAGAGATTCAGTAGAACAGCCAAATCCCTAAATAAGCCAGTTTTAGCTGGCATATGGGAACTTCCTCTGCTTAAACCTTTACAAGGAAAAGTGTCTTTGAAATGACCAATCTGCTTTTTCTTTGTTTCTGCTTTCTTTAGCACTTCTCTGTCTATAAAGCTGATCGCTTTTACCCAGCTCACAGGAACACTAATTCTATTTTATTTTATGCTATGAAGTACTGCCTGATTCTGGAATCACAAATAAGCCAATTAAGATCTTTAAACTAAATTTCTTGAAATTTTTTTCTTTTTGATACCATGAACACTGAATTAGCAAATACTGAATCATTACTCCCAGGAAAATACAAGATTAGGTTCCTCTGGTCACATTCTCATCAATGAATTAACACATCTTTCACGTGCTTTTCTGTGTAAAGACATCTTATTTAATAAATACAGTTGACTCTGCGCTCACAGTCAGCAGCACTGCAGCTCATACTGAGCTCATCTAACCTGCATTAACTCTGTGTGTCACCTCCAGCCTTCTTGTGTTGAGGAACACTAGATGCCACTTCAACATTATGCTTTTGGGCCATTTTAAACAGCAAAATCACCAATAAAAAGGACAACACAAAAAATCCCCCAAAACCCTGGCACAAAACAATTATGAAAAGGACACTTGGGGAACGCAGGAGAGCTAAAACAAGAAGGTTCATCATCATCTTATTCAACCTCAGTTAGAACATGTGTGTTAGGCAACTCAAAATTATCCCAACACTACATATATCTGGTGATGACCATAAACGCATCTTGAGTACTGATTCTGAGGTTACAAAAACCTTTTAATAAGGTGAATTTGCAAATATAGAATCTGTGAATAATGGGGGATGACTATACTTTTATCATTTTTTTGAGACAGAGTCCCACACTGTTGCCCCGGGTAGAGTGCTGTGGCATCATAGTCCACAGCAACCTTGAGCTCTTGGACTCAAGGTTCCTCTTGCCTTAGTTTCCTGAGTAGCTGGAAATATAAGCACCTGCCACAACACCCAGTTAGTTTTTAGTAGCGAGACAGGGTCTCACTCTTGCTCAGGCTGGTCTCAAACTCCTGAACTCAGGGGATCCACCTGCCTTGGCCTCAGAGTGCTAGGATTACATTCATGAGCCACTGTGCCTGGCATGGCTGACTATACTTTTAAAACTATGCCTAAAGCAGCTTTCCAAACTGAGCCTGAGAATAAAGCCACAGACCTACTGAATCTGATCTTACCTTATGCAGTGGTTCTCAACCTTCCTAATGCCGTGACCCTTTAATACAGTTCCTCATGTTGTGGTGACCCCCAACCATAAAATTATTCTCGTTGCTACTTCATGTGTGCAAAAATGTGTGTTTTTCCTTCTTTTTTAATTTTTTTTAAGAGACAGAGTTTCACTTTGTTGCCTTTGGTAGAATGCCCTCACAGCTCACAGCAACCTCCAGCTCTTGGGCTTAGGCAATTCTCTTGCCTCAGCCTCCTGAGTAGTTGGGACTACAGGTGCCCGCCACAACATCTGGCTATTTTTTTGTTGCAGTTTTGCCAGGGCTGGGTTCGAACCCACCACCCTCAGTATATGGGGCTGGCACCCTACTCACTGAGCCGCAGGTGCCACCCAAAATATGTGTTTTTCAAAAATTAATGTTTTCCAATGGTCTTAGGTGACCTCTATGAAGGGGTCGCAACCCACAGGTTGAGAACTGTTGCCCTATAGCAAACTTCTTTTGTGTCTGTGGAATCTTACGAACCTACTCAAAAGCCAATCTTGGTAACAGAAAGCTGCTCTAGTAAATGGTGAAGTGGAAACCCTCCACGAGGCTGGAAAGGAGACTCTGACTACACTGGTAAGAGATTAATTAGAAGGGCTACACAGTTGAAGGAAGCCACAAAAAAGAAAAGGAGAGACAATTAAAAGCCATTTTTGTAGCAGCTTTTGTTTTTTGTTCAAAAGGAACAGACAAGAAGACTTTACCTGTAAGTCACTTAGGGCCATGTTTGTAAGCTGATCCTACCAAGACTGAGAGCTTTATACTGAGTGGCCATGATGCAGCAGTGTCTGGATTTCTGAATGGAATGAGGTTGGGAAGCAGGGGTACAATTATTGAGTAGCTAGTGCTGGGCATTATGTCAAGAACTTTACTTTTATTACCTTGTTTAATTTTTCTAAGGATTTTCTTATTTCTATTTTACAGCTAAAGGCTCCAAGAGGCTAAATAAAAAAACACCACCTTCAAATCCATCATACCAAATGGGTTTCCTTCAAGTGGCTAAAACAACTTTAGAGATTACTTGGGTATTTTAACTAGTTGAAATAAATACTAACTAGTTGAATTAGATACTAATAATTAATTTGTAAGTATTTCTTATAAAATGGATTCATGAGTTTTCTTCTGTGTGCTGAGATCTTTTCCAAAAAGAAAAGAAGAAAAAAAAAAAGAAATTTATCTTTCCTTTATGCATTTAAACCAAATCATGGACACCTGCTCACAGATCAAACAGCACTTAAGGACTGTCTTCATCGAGACTCCCTCAGGAGGGTCAATGGGCTCTGAGCACTAAAATGCCCTGACAAGCACCCCAGGAAGGCCCCTGTACCAAGCTTCTCTAGCTCCAGACTCTGAAGGTTTGGTCCCATGATTGCCCTGTGCTGTCTAGATGCTCTCACACTGCAGGGAGTCCACTGTTGAATCCAATTGCTAAATCTGTCTGCATTACTTAGCATGAGCGAGCATTTAGATGTCAAGTTTTACTTTAAGTAGGAAAGGCAGACTGGTTGCCAGCACAACAGCACCATCTTCTGGTTAGTGAGATGCAATTAAGACACAGTAAAGTCACCACTGGAGCTAAAAGCATTTCAAGCTCACTCTAACCCAGAAGGGGGGCAAACTAGAAAATTTAGTTTCTGTAAAACCCAAGCAATGTCAGTAGCAATTCAATACTCTCATTGATCAATTCAAGAACAGAAAATATTTTCACTGTATGTCACAACTGGTTGCCATGTCACTATATGGAAATGCTTCAGCCACTCCCACCCCTCTCACACACTGGAAACCATTATGTCTACGGAAATTATTTAATAAGTCTTTAGAGTCACACCCAGCCCCCTCAGTGTGTAAAAAGGCTCTCTGCTATTCACAAAGTCCTAATAATGCTGGGGGTAGCAATTAAGAATCAGAACCTGGCCTTTCCAGCATATCGTCCAGTGGGACTTGTAGGCAGTTAGGGAATATCACTCTCCCTTAGGGTTCTAACAAGTTCAGGAATAGATTTACCATCACCTTTATGTGGATAGTATTGGAGATGGAACCTGAGCCTGAGATCTAACTGGGGCTCCCCACTATGGCTAATGCCACCCCTGTGGAAATCATGACCATAAGACCCCATTAGTCAGGAGCCTTAACAACTAGTGGCAAGGGGCCTCAGAATTATTCCTTAAATTTTTATAAAATCAATTTCATAATTTTTTTAAAAAGAGGCTCTAGCAGATGGTTTCCAGGGATGCCTTCTTCCATGCACTGTCCAGTGGCCCTGGGGTGCGAGCCTCTTCTGAGGCTACCTGTCAGTGAAGCCATCCATTCTGCTCCAATATGGGGGACCAAGCTGTGGAGATGCAGAGGGGGCCAGGCTGCAACTGCAATGTTCCCCTCCTGGAGAAAAGCAGTTTCCTCCACATCCATAGACATGGAAGTGTGAAAAAAGGATGAGCACTTCTCTCACATGCTGTGACATGAGTCCTGAGAGGTCCCTAAGGTGGCAGAGCTTCCTGCTCCCACTTCTAACACTTGCCACAGTGCTTTGCACACATGGAAGAAAATAATTCTTCATTAAATGAAGACTTTACTTTTCTCCTAAACTATCTGAGTTCAGACAATATTGATCACGATCCACAACAAAAATACATTTTTATTACCATCTAGTACACATACATGCATATCTGTATGTACAGATTTAACTCTGAAAAAAGTTGTATTAAAAAAGCCAAACTTACCTCTATTATATGTGATACACTCTGATGTTTTCTAATTTCTTCCTTTTTAAAAAAAATGCTGATTATAACTCAACAATTGATTTCACAACCCATTGAGGGAATGTGACCCACAGTTTTAAAACACTGTCATAAATCTCCACTTTCATCCCTAACTCTGTTGGGGAGTTCCTCTCTTCTCTGTTGTCCCAGGATTGCCCACCCACAAGGACAACTGTATCGAGGCCTATCCTCAAAGCCTTCCCAGCTCTGTGCCCAGCATTGTCCCAAATCCCAAGGTTGTAAAATAATGACTATGATGTAACCCCTACTTCAAGAAGCCAAGTCTACTGGATGAGACAAATTACCATTAAATGATACACTTTAGCTCAGTCATCTCCTCTTCCTCTGAACACAAAAACACTTGCCATCTGCATTCAATCATTTATTCAATCATTCATTGCCTAACTTGACTCACTCCAGCACCATTTGTGTAAATAATAGCTAAATGTTTGTCAGAAGATTAATCTATCTATTATAGGGTTTCTGTTTTTCGCAATTTTGTTTCCCAAGGGACAATTTTCATGAACTCTAAATTAGGAACTGAAATGCATTGTCACTGATTTTTGGAGTTAATGTCCCATTTATTACCTTGTGTAGCATTTATAGATATGGCAGGTTCCTGGATAAATTCAATTTGGCCTCAGCCTCTTAGAGAAGGCTAGGAACTAGAGTAAATCCAAAGAGCAACCTTTTAGACACTTAAAAATAAATAGAACCTACTTGAATATGTCCATCTATTTCATCTATTTTTGACTCTGTGCTGCAAAGCCACCTGACATATGTGGAAAAGAGTGCCAGCAGGGGTGCCACTGAACAACAGCCAAGTTTTCCCAGGGCAGTTTCCTGTTTGGTTGACCAACTTGGTACTTAATACTTGGAAATTCTTTCAAATGCCCAAGACTTTTTAAAAAAACTGATTAGATGCAATATTTCAAACTTTGCTTCAACCAAAAAGAAACATAACCTAAATCAACCCGACAGCAAGACTTATACAAAGGATATGATTCAAATTCCTACTTTTGTGTGTGTGTCTGTGTCATTTAACAGCAGGCAGGCAAATATTTATGCAAAGAATAACACTGCAAGTTACAAATGAAAGCCAGGAATTAAAAAATCCTACAAAATCCTTCTTATTCTATTTTCTGTGTTTCTATAAAGAACACTGAGCATATAAACGTAAGATATCTAGCAATATACAAGGATAAGTACAACTGTTAGCGGCGGATACTTAAAAAAAAATTTTTTTTTTCTTCATTTTGAGACAGAGTCTCACTATGTGGCCCTCAGTAGAGTGACCTAGTGTCACAGCTCACAGTAACCTCAAACTCTTGGGCTTAAGTGATTCTCTTGCCTCAGCCTCCGAAAGAGCTGGGACTACAGGTGCCCACCACAATGCCTGGCGATATTTAGAGATGGGGTCTCGCTCTTGCTCAGGATGGTTTTGAACTCGTAAACTCAGGCAATCCACCCACCTCAGCCTCCCAGAGTGCTGGGATTACAGGCATAAGCTATCAGGCCTGAACAAAACCTCAAACATTATATGCAATTATCTTTGTTACTAAACGTAAGGGCACTAGACAATTTTTCCTTCTTTTTCTATTTAGTTTCTAATCTATTAATGAAAATGAAATATCACTTGTTTAATATTAAGAAGGGAAAAATTGGGGTTTTTTTAGGTTTTTTTTTTCTTTATGAGCATCACAGACCCACTCATTTTACTTCTGCAAAATTTACTTTAAGAAACTAATCCAAAGGTTGGGCTACCACTCTAGGAGATTGAAGTGAGTGAAATGCCTGAACTCAGGAGTTTGAGACTAGCCTGAGTAACAGAAAATAAGATCGAATTAGAATTCCAAAAGTTATCCCAAGAATTCAACGGATTCAAACAGCAAATGACCAAAGATTTCGAATCATTGAGACAAGAAGTTGCATCCCTCAAAGATCTGAGAAACACAGTGGAATCCCTCAGTAACAGAATGGAGCAAGCAGAAGAAAGGATTTCTGACATTGAAGACAAAGCTTTCGAGCGCTCCCAAACCCTCAAAGAAGAAAAGAAATGGAGAGTAAAACAGACTACTCTCTCAGAGAGCTCTGGGATAATTCGAAGAAAACCAATATTCATCTTATAGGGAACCCCGAAAGTGACAAAGTGGCTTCACAAGGCACAGAGTCTCTTCTCCATGAGATTATGAAGTAGAACTTTCCAGATATGCCAAGAGATTCTGAAATTCAGATAGCAGACAGTTTCAGAACTCCAGCACGACTCAACCCAAATAAGACATCCCCAGACACATCATAATCAATTTCACTAAAGTTAATATGAAGGAGAAAATTCTGAAAGTGGCCAGATGAAAGAAAACCATTACCTACAAGGGGAAGAATATTAGAATAACTGCAGATCTCTCTGCTGAAACCTTTCAAGCTAGAAGAGGATGGTCATCAACTTTTAATCCCCTAAAACAAAATAACTTTCAACACAGGATCCCATACCCAGCTAAACTAAGCTTCATTTATGATGGAGAAATTAAATACTTCAACGACATTCACATGTTGAAGAAATTTGCCACAACTAAACCAGCTCTCCAGGACATTCTTAGACCTATCCTCCATAAAGACAAGCATAATCCTCCACCACAAAAGTAAACCCACCCAAAACATTTTTGATCAAATTCCAACTTCCACAGTCGCAAAAGGATTAAAAATGTCCACCAGACTCTCAAAAGGCTTATCAATATTGTCAATTCATGTGAATGGTTTAAATTGTCCTCTAAAGAGGCACAGGTTGGATGACTAGATACAAAAACTCAAGCCAGATATCTGCTGCATCCAAGAATCGCATCTTACATTAAAAGACAAATACAGACTCAAGGTGAAGGGATGGTCATCTATATTCCAGGCAAGTGGAAAGCAGAAAAAAGCAGGTGTTGCAATCCTGTTCGCAGATGCAACCAAAATAATTCAGGATAAAGATGGACATTTCATATTTGTTAGGGGTAATACTCAATATGATGAGATCACAATTATTAATATTTATGCACCCAACCACAACGCACCTCAATTTATAAGAGAAACTCGAATACACATGAGCAACTCGATTTCCTCTACTTCCATAGCAGTTGGAGATTTTAACACCCCTTTAGCAGTGCTGGATAGATCCTCCCAAAAGAAGCTAAGCAAAGACATTTTAGATTTAAACTCAACCATTCAACATCTGGACTTAACAGACATCTACAGAACATTTCATCCCAACAAAACTGAATACACATTCTTCTCAGCAGCCCATGGAACAT
>CAUYPK010043338.1:0-21148 GCA_963574355.1 Loris lydekkerianus | reverse complement strand
GTGAAACTTAGTAAATGTAGAATGTAAATGTCTTAACACAATAACTAAGAAAATACCAGGAAGGCTACGTTAACCAGTGTGATGAAAATGTGTCAAACGGTCTATAAAACCAGTGTATGGTACCCCATGATCGCATTAATGTACACAGCTATGATTTAATAAAAAAAAAAAAAATTATCTTTCCACCCAGAACAGTAAACAAAAATCCCGTACTGAAAAAAAAAAGGGACCCAAATTTCCTAGTGAGATACAGAATCCAAATATTCTGGCTGCCAGGCCCTGTAGTAACCAAGAAGGTGTCACCTCTTTCACACTAAAGACTTGTAGTTTTTCAAATCTCAAGTACTCTTAAATTGCTTATTATTTTAAAATAATGATACAGTTCTCAGAATGTCTGACGATGAGGTAGCCCCTCTGTTCTCAACAGCAAATGAAGGAAGAAAGGAAATAGGCTTTGGGACTTGGGCACAACAGAGGCCAGATCTTTGTGACTATAGGAAATCTTGTCAATGATTGAATATGTTAGTGGATCCAACTTATCCAAGATAAGCTAAGAAATGTTAAGGCATGTTCATGGTTACATAAAGTTGTCTGCTTTGCTCCTTTTAAATTAGTGACATTTAGCCCAACATGCACTGGCATTGGCAATATTTGTCCCATGAATCTCATCACACAGTTTTACTACCTTGTAATAAAATTATGCTACCCTGTCTATATTATGCATTTTTATCTACAGTTTTAGAGATTCTTCTCTTAAAATCCAATAGCTCTAGAAAGAAGATAGAGTAAAAGTCATTATTATTCCCATTTTACAAGTGAAGAAATCTCTGAGAGAGGAAATCTTTATTCAAGGACCAGTAGGATCCTTGATGCCATTGGAAAGCATCTCCAAATCCAGTGGATATACTTTACACATTTGCTCAGTGGCTGCAAATACAGTCCATGTATACTTTAAGCACTGAAGGACTAAGGAGCAGTGACCTGGCCTCCTGAGGATAATTAGCCTCTCAATTGAGGAAGTCTTATCTTCCTAGAACTTATCTAAACTCTTCCTCTGCAGTATGTTACCCAACCATGGCAGAGTCAGTTTGCTAGTTTAGGTCATGCCATATTAATAATCCATTTTGAAATGATCTGGTCCACCCTCTGGTCATATGAGCTGACCACAGACATATGATGACATCAGAGAGACAGCCAGTCAGTAACTCAAAAATAGTTCATAGACCAGTTTTTCCATTGTTGAAAATATTCCTCCTACTCAAAACTCAGAGGTCCAAATTATCCTTTAATACTAAGACCAAGGCATGCATAAGAATTTAGAACACATTTGTGGAGTGAGGACATGTATGTAGTATATTTCTTTCTGAGTTCATTTTCAGCTGGGAAACAAATTTGTGCAATAACAGACAATCAGAAGGCATGTTGTTTACATGGAATCTATTTTCAGTTCTGTTGGGATTTATTCATTTGTTTCAGTCCACAATATGGAAACGTTTCTCTTTCTGGCCTCGTCCCCTTCCCAACTCCCCCATAAAACTTGCTTTCTGTCTGGAAGTACAACAAGACACCCGGTTAGATCAACCCTAACACATCTCCGTCACAACGCTACTGCAAGCTGCTGCTGACAATTGTCACTTGAGGGGAGACCCTCCTCACCACACACAGCCTATCTGAGGAGTGCCTTCTTTCTATCCTCATTATTTAACAGTGTGTGCCGATTACTCAAAGCGATATGGGCAGGCCCTGGTAAATATAGCGTTGCTGTAGTGTTAACTTTTTATAAGGTAATGCTCAGGTTGCCTGCAGTGTCTAAAATTACTCTGTGGCCAGGGCCCCCTGCTTTATCGCTTTCTATAGTTTTAAAATAGTTTGAAGCTTGAATAACATAAAATAACATAATATAATGTTATTTATGTTATTTCCCACGTGAAGAACGCCTGTAAACCTTGCAGTATTGAAACTCAGTGAACAAGGCATCTTAGACAAGCTGAAAAACAAATGGTGGTACGATAAGGGGGAGTGTGGAGCCAAGGACTCCGGGAGTAAGGTCAGTCGCTGAAGGTCTTTTCATACTGATTAGCAATCACATTTTGACCCACTGTTTATTTTCTACCCTAAAACGGCTTTCCTTCCCAACACACACTCCCTAACACAGTGGGACCCCTTTATAACAGCAGCACTGAAGAAATAAGGCCAATACAAGCCTCAGAGGCCAACCACACTACATTGCTTGTTGACTCCATAAAGCTATTGTTATGATTAGGAAACTCAATCTGGCCCATTGCCTATCCAGAGTAATAAAATAATCAGCTGTGTTATAAGGGGGTTTTACTGTATTTTACATTTCAAAAGTTCAAAGAGAAAATATAACAACAACATCAACCAAAAAACAATGATCCAGTTGTGACAGTACTTTTTCTTAACCTTTTACAGTGTCAGAGACTTTGTAATTATAAATACCTTTGGTTATTAATATATTATGTCAATCTCATCTGCAAACAAACAAATAACAAAACTGGTCTCTGTGAGCAGAATGATTTAGCCTCCTGCCAGCTGCTGTTGTTTTGAGTTCAACATCTATTTGGATCTCAAATCTCATTAAGTCTGTCACATTTCTCTCTTCCAAAGGTGTAGTTTGAATCTCTATATGTAATACTTTTAAAATTTAGTCGCATGCTCCTTAAGGGTACACATTGTCAGGATAACATCACATTGATAAGCATGAAACACTCTTCCCCGCCTCCTTCCTGCCCCTCTTTGCTCCCCTAAGGAAGTTCTTTTTAGTTTCAATTTTTGCCTTCCTTTTTTTGAACTAATATTGTGGTATCAGTTAATTCATTTCATGAAATGCCACTCATTTTCCCTGTGCAACAAACCATTTTGCTACTGGTTTTCTAGAACCCTCACCAGGAAATTATTTAATGCTTATAAAACCTAAAAATATGGCAGTTGAAACTGTTTTTATATCTAAGTTTATATGGCTTATGTCCAAGGACCTCTTCCCCCATCAAATATCATAGACATATAAAAATATAATGGCAGAGGAAGGGTTACCAGAAATGTGTCCATTTCCTAATGGACTATGGAACATCCTTACAGATCACATACCTTCACCAGCCTCCTTAAGGAGATGAATTCATGTTTTATAAGTGATCATTTGTACTGCTCATCTATCTAATGGTCATTCATCCTAGAAAAATGACTATTTGCAAGGTTGTAGTGGACATGAGGCACTCCCACACGCCCTTCCTGAATGCAAATCAATTTCAATTGGCCTTTCTATTAAGATAAACAAGAACAGGACTGGCCATGTTCTCAGAAGGACGTGGTCATATTTTCTTATATTTAATTCTATAAATGATACCAAGATCAGCTGAACCAGAGTGTTGAGTATCGGCAATGGCTATCATCTGCTAACTGTGTTATCACTTAAATAGATGCTCAAAATTCACTGGTTTGACAGTGTGTGTATTCCACTCGATTACATTCAGCAGCAAAATGGTTGCATTCCCTCTAAAAAGACTACAAAATGCTATTTTTTTTTTTTTTTCAAAGAAAGACTCCTGGCCCTTGGTGTGTCCTACCTCAAGGTAGGGCTCAAGACACCAACTTTTTTTCTTTCCATTATTCAGCAGTTCAGCTTTAGCTTTTTCATACAGGCAGATAGCTTAGTCAGATTTGCAGTTTGGCCTAAAAGTCACTGACCGGCTTCCTCAATTTTTCCCCGATGTTAAGCAGAAAGCAGATAAGTGTAGTATTTTTTTATTATTCTCTCTATTCCCTGGAGTAAAAGCTAAAAGTCAGCTGGATTTATTTGAAAAACCATCAGCCTCCTGGAAAAGCTTTCTAATTTGTATGGAGCCTATCCAGGATCCAATGGGTTCTCCTGACAGTTTCCCTAAACTCTCAGGAAGATGGAACAGAGCCAGTTCTTTGTGCTGCGCCTACCCTTGTTCCAGCAACACAAAGACTTGCTGCCCTGATTTTAACTAGGATGAGGACTTAGCAACCAGTCCCCAAAGAGAGCCATTTCTCAGTCACTGGGGGAAAGAAGAGAATTAACCCTTTTAAACAAACCCTTGTGAAGTAATTCCCCAGATAAGAATATCAGGAGCCTCTAATAGTCTCCCCTAGTATCTTGAAGACTAGCTGACAAAGTTTGCAACAGGGAGAACAAGGGAGAAAGGGGTGTTGCGGGGCAGAGAGGGGAAAGAGTGCTTCAAGTTTCCAAATGAAAAGAGTGGTACATTTATAGAGATGTCACAACTCAACTCTGGCAAACGGTGTTTATCAAAGCTGGCAGAGGAATAAATTGTGCTTGTGTTTACTCTTTTGCGCCCATGTTCAAGTGCTATATTATTTACTTGTCGAACACCATTTTCAGGTACTAGAAGATGTAAGGAGTCCAACTACAAGGACTTTTACATAAAGAGCAAAACTGTCAACAGAAGTACAATCTACCATCTTGCTGGTCATTGCAAAACATTAGCCAGTTGCCAGAACTGAGTCAACACTTACATCAATGTTTAGTTATTTTACAATTTAGAACTACCCTATTATATTGTAATGTATTACAATGTCCCATCACCTTTGTTTTCCACAAGAACTAATCATGTTGTTCATTTCTCTTAGGACAAGACCAGCGCTCTAAGCCTGAGCAATGTGGCAGGCGTTTTCTATATACTTGTCGGAGGTCTGGGGCTGGCCATGATGGTGGCTTTGATAGAATTCTGTTACAAATCCCGGGCAGAGTCCAAACGCATGAAACTCACAAAGAACACCCAAAACTTTAAGCCTGCTCCTGCCACCAACACTCAGAATTACGCTACATACAGAGAAGGCTACAACGTGTATGGAACAGAGAGTGTTAAGATCTAGGGGTACGATTAAGGTCTAGTAAACTAACCAGCTTTATGTTACTGTATGTTAATCTCTTTTTTTTTTTTTTTCTTTTTGTGTTTTTTAGTTTGGTTTATCGTTTCAGACACTGTCTCTTTGCAATCATTCGATTCTTTGAAGACAATGGTTGTGCTTTCTTGTTGGGCAGTGGTGTTTTTCTAATACCATAGTCCTAATTAAACTATGGTCTGTGACCTAAAAGGAAAATAAAATTCTCTAGAGTGATACTGTTCAATAGAAATATATGCAAGCCACATATGCGAACCACATGTGTGATTTTAAATGCTCTAGGAGGGCTGGGCATGATGGCATATACCTATAGTCCCAGCTATCAGGGAGGCTGAAGCAGGAGGATTGCTTGGACCAAGGAGTTCAAATCCACTCTGGGCAATATCGTGAGACCCTGTCTCTTAAATAAATAAATAAAAATGTCCTAGTGGTCACATGTTTGCTTTAACTTTTAAAAGTAAAACAAGTAAAATTAATTTTAATTTTAATGGTATACTTAACTGAGCTAAATATATCTAAAATTGTATCATTTCCACGAATTATCAACATCAAAACAAATCAGATACTTTGCGTTCTTTTCTTCATACTAATCTTGGAAATCTGGAGTATATTTTATATTTATGGTACATCTTGGACTTGTTCTAGCTATATATCAAATGTTCAGTGGTCATGTGTGGCTAGTAGCTGCCATGTTGGACAGTGCAGCTCTAGAGAAAGCAACTGCTCTGAAACTGGTGTTAAAATTAGGAAAAGAAGTGAGGCACTGCCACCTTGAGTGGTGCAGTGTTTCCATAAGGGAGCAGTGGTTCTTAAGTAAGCAGAATTTATACCTGAGACAATTTTCTTAATCTTTGAGTTCCTTTGTTGTCTCTTTTTTGGAACTAATACTCAGGTAAGTCTCCCAAAGAACAATCTAGGCTCCCTGCTGCTGGCCAAACCCAAATTCATAGTTAAATGAACCTGACTGATGCCACCTTGACTCTGGCAGCTACAGCCAAGCCCTACCAATAACTCCCATGTGTTCAAAGGCAAGCTTGTATTAGGATAATATTTCCATTCTGGAAGTGTTTAAAATAATATGGTCTTGTTACCTTAAAGTACATCTGTCATCAATAACATGTCTTTCTGGAGTGGAACAGAAAAATTAGCAACTTCATACCCATTTGGGTGGGCAATTTTGACCTCATGAGTAAATGTCAATGCGCTGGAATTTCTAAAAATGCATTTGTGTTTTGACCTTCTTATATTTCACATTGTGAATCTAAATCCAGCTGATTTGGAAATGTGTCATCCAAGTAAATCATGTATAAATCACCATGGGAAAAAATCATCTTGTTTAATGAAGTTGCTGATTGTTCTTTTTTCCTGCCTTTCACCACAGCATATTCAACATACTGAATTAACCTGCTGACAGAGTGTTCCCATTACATTGGTGGATGTATAGTACATGAATTCATATGTAATCAGCATTGTTTGCATGCAAGCATTTAATGAGCCAGTGTGTTTAAGATGCTTCACTCTTGAGTAGGTGATATAGGCCCCTTACAATTTAGGGTATAGTATTTGCTTTTTCATAGGATAGTACATGAGCAATTTCAGTCACATAATTTTCCCAAATTCTGAGGGGCTGTCATCCAAATAAATAATACACCTTAAATCTGTGTAGTACTTTCCAAGTGCTCTCATATCAATTGCCTCATTTAAGAAAAGATGAGTCAGGTAGTATTTTCTCTTTCAGGTAACTAACATTGAGCCACATCAAATGACTTACTCAAGGCAACACAACTAAGTAATGGCAGTTTGGGGACTAGAACCCAGCCCTTCTTCCTCTTGTAGCCATATTCTTTTTTTTTTAGATTTTCAAACTTTTAATGTTGATTTTTTTTTTTTTTTTTACATATATCATGTATACATTGATGCCTTTGTGGGGTAAAGTGTGCTGATTTTATATACAATTACGAATGTTTACATCAAACTAGTTAATATAGCCTTCTCCTCATTTACTTAATTGTGTTAAGACATTGCCCTATACTTAATAGATGTGACCTATACCCTTGCAATATGAATCATAGGAATGGTCCCACAATTTACCCTCCTTCCATAGAAACTCCTCCCTCCCCTGATCTGTTATTTTTTTTATTGTTAAATCATAGCTGTGTACATTAGTGCAATCGCCTGTACCCATTCTAAGATGCACCATAGATGTGGCCCCACCCATTTACCCTCCCTCCACCACCATATTCTTTACTAAACCATGCTGCTTCTAGCCAGCCAGGTGGCCTCCAGGAAACTCAAAACCCCAATGAGATCCTGTTAAATGAAGAACAGATATTAAGTTTTTGTTCCACTTATCCATAAGAAAAGTCTTAAAGAACTTCACCAAGCCTTCATATGCCCCACTCATGTACTACTCCACACAAGATTAAATGTTCAGCCACTGCTGTTTTCTCCAGAAAGAATCTTTCTGAAACAGAAGCAGAGCAGGGCCCAAGGTCACATGACCTCCAGACTCTCTGTTTATCAATCACTTCTTCTAAGAATCTATGTCCCTACTCCCCCACTACTTCCTCAGTCTCTTGTTAAAAAGCTGCAGAGCAGTAATCCTCATACATCAGTGTGCATGCGAATCATGTGGGGACTTTGTAAAAATGTAGATCCTGATTCAGTAGATCTGGGATGGGGCCAGAGATTCTGTATTGCTCACAGGCTCCCAGATCATGCAGATGCTCCTGATCCATGATTCTAGAGAAAATAATCTCATAAAATGTAACTTAGGAAAAAAAGAAAGGAAGAAAGGAGGAAAGGAGAGATATATATATGAAGAGAGAAAAATACATATGTGCATGTATACATATATGCATGTGTGTGTATATACACACACATATATATATGGGGGGAAAGAGAGACTAGGATCTGCAAACCTGTGTTTGGGCAGAATATTGCAGTCATAAAGTAGAGACCTAGAACATCAAAGCTGGGGGGAAAGCACAGAAATTTACTTGCTACAACTTCTGGCTCTCTGACTTTCCTTTAATCATGTTGGTCGATCCACTTTTGTGAAGCAAATTCAGGCTAATTGAGGCAAAATCACATTTTAATAGGTACCAACACCAATGTGGTTATAGCCCAGTTAGTTAGCACCTTGGCAACCATCTATGGGGTGAAAAGAAAACCTGGAATGAGCCTAAGGACATGAAGGGAAAACCTCAGAAGATGCCAAGAAAAGCTTGCATGGGTGAAGAAGCACAAAACAGGTTGAACAAGAAATAAAAAACTATGGGTACCTGCAGCCAATTTGGTGGGTGATGTGACATTAGGGGAATGTTGTCTATGTGAAGAGTGAGCTCTTCACCCATTCATCTTTTATTTCCCAAGAAGATTTCCTAGTGACTTGTAATTCATTATGTAATTATAAGGCTTCCAGTTCTCTGAGTTGTCCTAAATCTATCTGGGTCTACTTAGGGCCACAGAGATCGAAAGTTACCCTGTACCCTCATATTAATTTGAAATTTAAATAAAGTTACCCTGAGAGTTTAGTTTCATTGCTAATTATCAGAGACTGCCTTGAGGTTTTATAGTACTAGTAGTTTTTTAGGAAGAATGACTCAGGGTAAATCACATGCAAAAATATACTTCCAGGAAATCTAGCTAGTAAAAGGACATTTGAAATACAAGGTCATCATCTCTTATTTTCTGTGGGTAGTGGAGTTGGGATTATTGAACTCATTGCGAGAACACTTGCCTCAGCCCTGGATCATGTTAAACACCCACTAGGGAGCAGATGGCTTTGTGACTATCTGATGCCTCTCCGAGTTACTGACCAGCCACTGAAATATGGCCCCACCAAGTATACCTTGGCAGGTGATTACCATCAAGCACTCCAGCTTCCCCGCACCATAGGGTTGATTCTGCCAATTAATTGTTCTAAGAAATTATTTGCAATTTTCTTATTGCTGGTTGGAACTACTTCTGGCTTCTTTAGTTTCTTCAACAATATTTTTGAACTCTCTCGTTTGCAAGACCTCAAGATACCTAAAGTTAGGAAAAAAGATTTCCATTTTTCCCCTAGGACTATTTGGTTTAGTCTTCCTATAAAATATTAACTTTGTTTACATGACCCATTCTTAATTTTCCTTCTGCAGCCTATGCATAGACATTTTTGCTGGAGAACTTGTCCTGCTTAAAAGAGTTCATTTTATGTTAAGTGAAAAATGCACTCTAGATAACTGATATGGCCATGTTCTTTCTCCCAGAGGACTTTTACCTCAGGGATAATACTGCATTTATCTCCATTTATAAGCAGGAAACAGGCACTGAGAGCTTAGGTCACTTTCCCAAAGTCATGCAGCAAGGTAGAGACATCCCATGGCCAATTGGGAGCGGGGAGGAGATTTTGATCTTTCTGCCATAGATATAAAACTTCTCCAAGCTTTTAACACAGACATGACTCAGGACAAGGGCTTCCAAGGAAGAAGTTTGCCCACTTCCATGTCAGTCTTAGTCTGCCCTCCTTGGATGCTTTAGGCCTTTAGGTGCATCTTTGACATTCTTCTTGCAGATACTTTTATTCCAGGCTGACTGGTAGATCACAATGATGTCATTCCTTTGGGATAATATTCAGTATTAACTCAGGAAAAGGAAGTATTCCATTAGTGTGGAAGGAAAGAATGAAAAGGGAGGTATGAGCTTAAAGAGTAGGGAAAAAGTGGCCTTCAATAGTCAGAGTCAAGGGCAAATTGATCTCCTGTAGGATTTAATGCCTTCAAAAGAAAAGCACCATCAGTCCCCTAATGTCAGGGCAAAGAATCCTTGGATGCCAGGCCCCTTCATGGCTGTCATTGCTCTGGCCTCTTTCTGGAATGTGCTCTCCTAAAAGTCTTTGTGCTGTTTTCAGACTTTAATAACTGAGGTTGTAGGTATTCAGAAAAACAAGTAGTCACTTTTCTGGCAATGAACAGCAAATTTTCTTCTCACAATCAAAGTGGATTTTAATGTAGTCCTTCGTCCCAAATTCTGCAATCAGAATATACTCTGCAGTGTAGTTCTCCCAAATTTACCTATATTTAAATGCCACTAAAACATTCTACTATACCTACATCTTAAGTGGTTAAAGTTTTGAGTTAGACTTCATACAATGCCTGTACATTCCTTAATACAATACATATAGTAGAGAATGATCCTAACTTAACCTATTGCAAAGTATTTGTATCGGAATAAACAATTTAACCAGACCTGTTGCCTAAAGCTAGTCACATTGGATGCAGCCCCAGAGATGTCAGATTGAGAAAACAGCCACAATTTTTCCCCCAAGATAGACTAAGCCATAATAAAACTTCTTAATTCCCAACAGAAAGTCCTTTCAAATTTACATTTCCCCTTATCTTTGCAGATCCCTTCCCACTGAAGCCATGTGATGAGAGGAAATCACCGAAAACGAGGCTGCTTCAAGGATCCTGAGCCAGATTTCACTCTCCTTGGTGTCGGGCATGACACGATTATTGCTGATGGTGCAATGACCTTTCAATAGGAAAAACTGATTTTTTTTTCCTTCAGTGCCTTATGGAACACTCTGAGACTCACAACAATGCAAACCATCATTGAAATCTTTTTGCTTTGCTTGAAAAAATAATTAAATAAAAACCAACAAAAAAATGGACATGCAAGATTTCAGTACGCGAAAAAAATCTTATTAAAAAAAGTCAGTTCAACAAAAGCCATCCTTTGATACCACTGCACAGTATACAAACACCATGTTCTTTAATACACACACAAACACACACACAAATTTAAAATTCCAACTCAGCAAAGAGGCCCATCTTAGCTAAAAGAATTAACTCCTCCTGATTAAAAAAGAAAAAAAAAATCTCTGTCTCCCAGTGTTTGGGAAGACAGACTGGCATTTCTTCTAGGATCTGCTGACCAGATGTTTTTGGTATTTCCTGTTGATGGTGATGTTCTGTGCACCCTATTTTCTTTCAATGTTGCTGAAATGTGTATATCTTTAGAATGTAAATGCAACACTTAAGTAAATTCAAACACTTTGGAAAAGGGACTAAATGGTGACTTCTCTGTGTTCATAAAGTGATTTTGTGAAAATGCTTTGATAACTTCCCATTTCGCAAAGGGATTAACAGAGCTTTCGAAATTGACTTTTGTGTGTAGCAAGGGACCGGGCACTATCAGGATACCTCTCGGTGCTCTCCTAAAATGGATCCCGGGGCTCTCCAAGAAGCCTGGAATTTCAGCTCACAGATCTGTTTTTCTTGCTTCAGTGTGCAATTTAAGCCAATAGAGCTGAGTATCTAGCCTTGAGGTGAGGGAAATGCTGCCTATACTTCCAGATGTGTTTAGAATATCTTTCTCAGAAACAACACTGTGTTTAGCTCGGCTTTCTCTGCTCAGTATGCCTTTCAAGTGTACTCGGGAGACAGGACCGCGTTGCAAGGCGGGACAGCAGGTTCAGACCACAGTTCAACAGTCTGACTTTACTCTTGCTAGGTCTGTCTTACCAGCTGTTGCCTGCTACTGCCTGTGGCTCTCCATCAGACTGCATGTGTCCTTTTCTAGTTTGCAAAGACTAAAATGCATTCCCAAACCTACTGCTAATCCAAGGGCCTCAGCATCACTCCAGGTCCTTGCTTGGAGCAGTCTCTCTACTCACTATCTCAGAAGATCGCTCTACTGCTCCCTGGGCTATCAAGTAACTAATTGCATACCTGCCATTGGCATCATCAGAACAGTCAGAGGAAATAGTCTCCGTTCACTAATTACCTCCTATATAACGACGTATGCTTTCCGTAGTTCAGTAGTTTGCTCTCATCAATAACGTGCATTGGGAAGTTTCCAGACTGCAAAACCTAGGAGCTCGCATTCATTTCCCAAGTGTGACCTTTAGATGCTTAGTTGACTCGCTTCATTTTTGCTCTTGTCTTCAGAAAAGAAAGGAAGAAGTCTCGTTCCAATGAAACATTTTCAGAAAAGTGTAATATAAACTTTCATTCCAAAAATTGTGTCATAAGCAAATAACGCACCTGTCAAATTTTAAATGGTATTGAACAAAAAAGAAATCTGTTGTGTTTTTGTTTTGTTTTGTTTTCATGAGACTGTGATTTTCAACTTATGAATGCTATAATGTCCCAGCGCGGGAAGCTAACGCTGTGTGAACACGAAATTGTATAAAACAAACCAACCAACCTACACACAAACGTTTTCATAGGCACTGTATAAAGAGAAATGTATGTTTATTGACTCAAATCAGTTTTTCAGAGAGGAAACTTCACTGGGGTAAAGAGGAGGATAAATTGGTTTGTTATTTAAAAAAAAAAAAAACTTGCATGTTTAAAAAAATGTTGATTGCTTCAAATTTCTGCTACTAACTTCAAGCTATGGGAGTTTGGCGGTAGTCACTTGAGGATTTTTTTTTTCCAATTCTTTTCTTTTTGTTGTTAAAGTTGTACTTCAGTGAACAGAAAAATTGCCAAGCAAACTAATGGCTGCAAAAGCGTAAATTGCATGTGTGGGCATAAATTACAGAGCCTCATTGCCATGAGGTATTGTACAAAGTTTTAATACATTTTGTAAATAAAATTGTAAAGAAAGAACCTTATGTCTGTACTTTGACTGTTTACAGTTTTACTTGGACACAGATGACAAGAAGTTATTTACTAATTGACTTCCTCCCAGAAGCTTTGCCAATGATGTAACAGTCCCCTTACTGGGGATTTTCACAAAGGATGACACCTCTCTCCATCCCAACTGCAACTGCAGTTAGACTCAGACCCCTCAGAATCACACCTCCGAACCCTTAGATCAGTTTAAGTCCTTCCATTCCAGTCTTTGTCTCCACAACCCTTTGAGACTCTCTCCCCAGAGGCTTGCCCTGGCTTCAACATTGATCCCCAATTCTCCCATCTTCACACATGACCTCCCAAGGAAGTGCCCAAATTCAGAACTGATGACCTTCAAAACCACTGCCAATTAATTGCCTGTGCCATAACAAACTATATGTCTGTTCTAGTAATCTTGGTTACTTGGCTAAGTGTTGTGCGGCTGCTTTCATGACTGATAATAACTTAATGACTCATTGGAAAACCTTTATTCCACCAAAGGTCATTGATCTTATTTCACTGAAGAAATAATAAATTTAGGACTATACTGATTATAGAATATTACTGAGAGAGAAATGAAAGGCTAATGGATTTGGTCTGATTTGCAGATTCTGAACATGGAATTCAACTTTATCCAATAAATAAACCAAGTGTTTAAATGTAAATCAGTTTTATATTATGATTACCATAGAGAATAAGGGATAATGATTGGGGAAAAAGAAAAGGGATAATTTGCAACTGAGTCAAAAAAGAAAGAAAGTGTAGTTGAGATGCTAGGGAGATAAAGGAAGAAAAATATCTGGGGTTAGGGAGTTAGAAAGCAAGGAACACCACACCTCAGAGAAGAAGAAAAATAGGAGCAAGCAAGAAACACTCCCAGAGAGTGTAGACTTCATCATAATTACTACCATTTTCACTATCCTCTGAAATGCTGAATAACTGCTGAACCACTCACATTATATAACTCTTCAACTGATTTTTTTTTTAATTAAGACACCTGTGGCAGTCCCACCAAAAGAGAAATGATTCTCTAGAGAGAAAGTTCAGTTACCAGACTAGAGTGATGGTCCCCTGAGGGCTGATGAAATCAGTTCAAGTACCAAACGATGTTCCCCAGAGCCTTCAAAATAATAGATTTCTATTTGAGTAAGAACTCAAATTCCTTACCCCAGAGAAGAAGCTAATCTAAGGTGCTGCAGCAGGTGATAGTGGAGCACTATTTTGGTTTTAGGTGGGATCTGGGGATTTTTCTCCTTGGAGGAAGGGAGAAGCAAAAAGGAATCCTTTTAGTGTTTCTCAAATGTTGGCAACTATATATTTTGCTTATACGTAGGTCAGCCTTGCCAATCAAGCCTGCAAAAATGCCTTGAACTTCAAATGGCACTCTCCATCTGTATACAAAAGGAAACTGCCTCTTAGTCTCTGCATCAGTGTTCTTGCCTTGCAAAGACTCACATCTGATTGCATTCAATCAATAGAACAATCTTCAAACAGAAAGGGCAAATGTATTTAAGGAAACCTTGGTAGATCATGGGAAAAATGGTGCTACAAATCACATTCTGCTACTGGATGGGGAAAAGGTTTGACTTTGACTTGGAGAGATGAATTTAGAGGAGAGGAATGAATTTAGAAGTGAGAAGCAAAACCATTATTCCTCAGAATTGAGACTCAACCAAGCAGAAGATGCATTGATATGCTATCTTCTGACAAGGGTCAGAAACCAGTTGTAGCACAAAGACCCACACAACCTATTATTAGTGGGAGAAATACTTTTTCAAAACCTGAGCCAACTTTTCATCTACTCTGGACTATTGCCCTCTTTTCCTCACTCCTGGTACACTGGGTTTCCTGGGGACTAATTTATTCTTAGATCACTTGGAAGACATGAAACTCAATAGTGACATATCTGTGTTCAGTTATGGGAGCACACAAAACTTAGCATCCCATTAGGAAATCACTCTTGAATCTGGGGGCCCTGGAAAAACTTGCATTTTCTCCCTTATTTTTCTGGACTGAAAGGACACAGTCTTTCAAAAGAATGGTGGATGGCACTAAGAGTGAATGTAAACCAGCCTCCAGAACTGAAAGTGCTATGAAATGCTAGGAGACTTTATGTACATCTAAGATTAGGAGTCATGGACAAGCCATTTACACTCAGTGAAGACACAAGACACTTGGACTTTCTCAAAAGGCTCCTGGGTGGATACTCTTGTCAGGAAAGGGTGAAGAGTGGGTTTAAAAGGTCATATGAATGTCCAAAACCTACTATATCCTCAGCATACTAAATATTAGGGATTTAAAAACCCATTTGAATGGGCAAGATCTACAAATTTTCTGATAGTCATTTTCATTGTAACCAAATATCACCTGGATAACTGGAAGAGATGATTGGGGGAAGGCATATACTTTCTTCCTCTACCCGCCAGATGAGGAAAGGGCAATCTTGGCACCTGCCCTCAGGGGGCTCATAGTCCTGGTGACAAAGTAGATTATGACTAAAAAGAATCTGCATCCATTCATGACCAATGCTTTGCTTACAGAAAATGCTATCAGGAGCCTAAGAGGAAGACTTTGCCTTTTCCCTTTCACTTGGACTTGCTCTTCCTTGTACAATCAGGTACAGTCTAATAGAATTTCTCTTTGAGTTTCAAAAGCTTTGAGCCTTTGTACTTGAGGAGTCATAGTAGGCCCCTGTAAGCCTCTAGCTGCTGGGAAACTCAGAATGACCACTTTCCTGCCATCCTACCTGCCCTCTGAGCAGGAGATATTTGCCTATTTGTTGATTCACAATGCCCCAGATATGAAAGTATAAATGAAACATGTAATGACAGCCTAAGAAACAACCCTCTCCCCATGTCAGCAGCTCTGGAAAAAATTACCCTTGCAGTGGTTTCATTGAGCTTCACTCCTATAGCAAAATGGTTGACTTGCAATTTTCCTAATAAATATTCATTAAGCTTAAACAAGTCAATTCAAGTTTTGGTGGCAGCTCACAAACAAGAAAGCAGGGGAAAACAACTTTACAAATACTGTATTCCCAGAGAATTCCCCCATGAGAGTGCAAAAGTTTCTCTGAAAGATTCCAAATCCTCTCTGGACCTGGTGAAGTCTCCTTAAACAACAATATGTGCTTTATAACAACGAATGGCAAACTTCAGCCCCATGGGCTAAATACAGCCTACCACTTGTTTTTGTTAATAAAGTTTTATTGGAACACAGCCACACACATTCATTTATGTACTGTCTGTGGCTACTTTCACTGAAAAATGGCAGAGTTGACTAGTTGCAACAATATTGCCCAAAAAGTCTAAAATATTTACTAGCTTAATCTTTACAGAAAAAGTCTGCCAACCCCTACTTTATCATATCTTATTTGACCTCTTTCCAAAATTTGGTGTTATTAACCTTGCTCTTCTTGGAAAATCTTATTATTTTGACTTCTGTGAGAGCACTCTTTCCTGGGTTCCTCTCTATACTACTGGTAATTGCTCTTCTCCTGCCCAGTCTCCTCTTCTCTTAATGTTCCTCTCTTCTTCTGAGTTCCCCCACATTCCCTCCTTTCTTCTCATTCTATTTACTCTTCTTGGGAGCTATCCTATAGTTTCCATTTCCACCTACATTATGATGTCTCTTAAATCTTTATTTCTATCTCAAACCTTTCTCCTGAGCTCCAAACCAGTATATTCAAATGTCTGAGATTATCCCATAAAAACTCAACATTTCCAACACAGAAGCTACTGTGTCCATTCTTATCATTCATCTGTGCCACCCCCTGCCCCTGCTAAACCAGGGCTTCCTCTTAGAGTCGCCAACTTGAATTAAAACCCATTGATGGGAAGTAAAACAAAATATAAAATAGATCTAATGAACTTTAAAATTTGTAGATATGACAATCTGAGAAAAACAGGCTTGCCCTCGAAAGCAGAACCCACAGTACAATGACAATGGAAAAATAGATGGGTCATTTTAACATCAACTTATACAGTTATAAAATGTAATGAGAAGTAAACATATGGTTCTTTGAATCTTTTGGATCCCAGAATCATAATATGGTTTAGCACTCCTTTGGAAGAAAACTATCTAGGGTTATCACCAAAGAAGGAATGTACACACTGAAAGCAAGCTACCCAAGGGCTCCAAATCACTCCCTAAAAGAAGGTGGCTCTAATAACTATGAAGGAAATATTAGAAGCAACCCAAGTAGAATCAACCCAGAAAGAACAAGAAAAGAATAGGTAGGGAGGCTGTGCATTCAGTTTATATATATCCAAACATGTACATTTCTATAAGTATTTAGAGTACTCTAAGCAGCTCATTCTTCATATTTTTTCATTACCCTTTTCTATTGACTGAATTGTTACCCCTTAAAAAAGTATATGTTGAGCTCTGAACCCCAATTTGAATGGATTTGGAGATAGGGGATTCAGGAGGTAATTAAGGTGAAATAAGTTCATAAGGGTGAGGAACTAATCTAATAGAATTGATGGCCTTATAAGGAGAAGAGACAGAGATCTCCCCCTCTTTCTTCACACACATGCACAGAAGAAAGGCCATGTGAGCATACAGCAAGGAAGTGGCCATGTGCAAGCCAGGAAGAGAGGCCTCACCAGAACCTGACCATACTGGCACCCTGATCTCAGACTTCCAGCATCCAGTACTGTGAAAAATAACCTATTGTTTAAGCCATCCAGTCTGTGGTATTTTATTAAAAACAGCCTAATAATTCTAAGATATCCTTGTCATTACTATAGAGAGGCCATATAGAGAGGATAGTAGGAGAGGAGTCAATCACCACCATAATCCCAGTCACTCAATTCCAGATATCTAGAGATAAAACTTGCCTGCTCCCTCCTTTATCTTCAGTCACATTCTGACATTCAAGCCCCTTGATATCTCTAAAATCCATCTACTTCTATGAATCCCTACCTCAGTTTGAACTTACAATGTTTTCCATATAGCCCAATACAATAGCTTCTTAACTGTTCTTTTGTTTCCAGTTTTTGTCCCTCCAATTCACCTTGCACAATGCAGCCAAAGTGACTTTTCTGATCTCATCACTCCTCAGCATCAATGGGTCCCTATTGTCTTTGGCATAAAAGTTCTTTAGAGTCTGCTTCCTGCCTATTTCTCCAGCCTTTTTTTCTTTGAGACAGAATCTCATTATGTTGCCCTGGGTACAGTGCCATGGTGTCACAGCTCACAGCAACCTCAAACTCTTGGGCTTGAGCGATTCTCTTGCCTCAGCCTCCCAAGTAGCTGGGACTACAGGCACTACAGCTATTTTCTTGTTGCAGTGTCATCATTGTTGTTTAGCTGGCACGGGCTGGGTTCAAACCCACCAGCCTCTGTGTATGTTGCTGGTGCCATAACCACTGTGCTATGGGCACCAAGTCAGACAGATTTAATTAGTATAGTTATCTGTTCTGATGTATTACCAGTAGCACCACTGGGGAAACAAATACCTTACCTAGGACGTACAAATGTCAAATGGCTTTATCCTGTGTCTGAAAATTGTGTTTCCTTGGTAGTCTGGTGGGGATAATATTTTGTAATTTGTCCTCTAGTTGTCAGCTTGCTGTTCTTATAAAATTGATCCTCCATCCTGGGGGTCTTGCTTATTGCAAGAGAAGGCAGGATAGACTATATGTGTACTGTGGGGTGGGGTCTAAGACGAAGACTTGACTATAGTAGCTCTTCAAAGTTAAATCTGTTTTTTGAAGCCAAGTCTGTTCTCTCTTTAATCCTTGGTTATTTGGGGCCGAATGAGAACTCTGAATAGCAGTCACATTTCGTTGACTTTTCTTTTTTTTAATTTATTTATTTTTATTGTTAAATCATAGCTGTGTACATTAGTGCAATCAAGGGGTACAATGTGCGTGTTTCATACACAATCTGAAATATTCTCATCAAACTGTTCAACAGAGCCTTCATGGCATTTTCTTAGTTACTGTATATAGGCATTTGTATTCTGCATTTAGTAAGTTTCACCTGTACCCATTCTAAGATGCACAGTAGATGTGGCCCCACCCATTACCCTCCCTCCACCAAACCCTCCCCCCCACTCCCTTCCCCTTCCTTTGCCCTTTCTCCATAGTCTTGTGCTATAGTTGGGTTATAGCCTTCATGTGAAAGCTATAATTTAGCTTCATAGTAGAGCTGAGTACATTGGATACTTTTTCTTCTATTCCTGAGATACTTTGCCAAGGAGAATATGTTCCAGCTCCATCCATGTAAACATGAAAGAGGTAAAGTCTCCATCTTTCTTTAAGGCTGCATAATATTCCATGGTATACATGTACCACAATTTGCAAGTCCATTCGTGGGTCGATGGGCACCTGGGCTTCTTCCATGACTTAGCAATTATGAACTGGGCTGCAATAAACATTCTGGTACAGATATCTCTGTTATATTGTGACTTTTGGTCTTCTGGCTATAAACATATTAAAGGAATTATAGGATTGAATGGCAGGTCTTTTTTTAGGTCTCTAAGTATTCTCCAAACATCCTTCCAGAAGGAACGTATTAGTGGGCATTCCCACCAGCAGTGTAGAAGTATGCCCTTTTCTCCACATCCATGCCAACATCTCTGGTTTTGGGATTTTGTTATGTGGGCTACTCTTACTGGGGTTAGGTGATATCTCAAAGTAGTTTTGATTCGCATTTCTCTGATGATTAAGGATAATGAGCTTTTTTTCATGTGTATGTAGATTGTGCGTCTGTCTTCTTTAGAGAAGTTTCTTTTCAAGTCCCTTGCCCACCCTGAGATGGGGTCACGTGTTCTTTTCTTGCTAATACGTTTGAGTTCTCTGTGGATTCTGGTTATTAGACCTTTATCGGAGGTATAACCAGCAAATATTTTCTCCCACTCTGAGGGCTGTCTGCTTGCTTTACTTACTATGTTCTTGGCTGTGGAGAAGCTTTTTAGTTTGATCAGGTCCCAGTAGTATATTTTTGATACTGCTTCAATTGCCTGGGGAGTCCTCATCATAAAACATTCACCCAGACCGATTCCTTCAAAAGTTTTTCCTGCACTTTCTTCAAGTATTTTTATACTTTCATGTCTTAAGTCTAAATCTTTTATCCAGTGAGAGTCTATCTTAGTTAGTGGTGAAAGGTATGGGTTCAGTTTCAATCTTCTACAGGTGGCCAGCCAGTTCACATAGCACCATTTGTTAAATAGGGAATCTTTTCCCCACTGAATGTTTTTAATTGGCTTGTCAAAGATCAAATAACAGTAAGTAGCTGGATTCATCTCTTGGTTCTCTATTCTGTTCCAAACCATTTACTTCTCTGCTTTTGTGCCAGTACCATGCTGTTTTGATCACTATCGATTTATAGTACAGTCTCAAGTCTGGTAGCGTGATTCCTCCTGCAGTGTTTTTATTGCTGAGTAATGTTTTGGCTATTCAAGGTTTTTTCTGATTCCATATAAAATAAAGTATTATTTTTTCAAGATATTTAAAATATGACAATGGAGCTTTAATAGGAATTGCATTCAAATTATATATTGCTTTAGGTAGTATGGACATTTTAAAATGTTGATTCTTCCCAGCCATGAGCATGGTATGTTTTTCCATCTGTTAACATCTTCAGCTATTTATTTTCTTAAAGTTTTATAGTTTTCTTTGTAGAGATCTTTCACATCCTTTGTTAGGTATACTCCCAAATATTTCATCTTCTTTGGCACTACTGTGAAAGGAATAGAGTCCTTGACTGTTTGTTTGGCTTGGTTATTGTTGGTATATATAAAGGCTACAGATTTATGTGCACTGATTTTGTAGCCTGAGACATTGCTATATTCCTTGATCACTTCTAAAAGTTTGTAGTAGAATCCCTAGTGTTTTCCAGATATACGATCATATCATCTGTGAAGAGTGAAAGTTTGATCTCTTCTGAACCTATGTGGATACCCTTGATTGCCTTTTCTTCCCTAATTGCAATGGCTAAAACTTCCATGACAATGTTAAAGGGCAATGGAGACAATGGGCAACTTTGTCTGGTTCATGATCTAAGTGGAAATGATTTCAATTTAACTCCATTCAATATGATATTGGCTGTGAGTTTACTATAGATGACCTCTATTAGTTTAAGAAATGTCCCTTCTGTACCAATTTTCTTAAGTGTTCTGATCATAAAGGGATGCTGAATATTATCAAAAGCTTTTTCTGTATCAATTAAAAGAATCATATGGTCCTTATCTTTAAGTTTGTTTATGTATTTAATTACATTTATAGATTTACGTATATTGAACCAGCCTTGAGACCCTGGGATAAATCTGACTTGGTCATGGTGTATAATTTTTTTGATGTGTTGTTGGATTCTGTTTGTTAGGATCTTATTGAGCATTTTAGCATCTATATTCATTAGTGATATTGGTCTATAATATTCTTTTCTTGTTGGGTCTTTTCCTGGTTTGGGGATGAAGGTAATGTTTGCTTCGTAGAATGTGGGGGGTAATATTCTTTTTTTTTTATGTTTTAAAACAGGTTTAGTAGTATAGGTACTAGTTCTTCTTTAAATATTTGGTAGAATTCTGACATAAAGCCATCTGGTCCTGGGCTTTTCTTTTTAGGGAGATTTTGTATAGTTGATGATATTTCAGAACTTGATATAGGCCTGTTCAACATTTCCAC
>CAUYPK010043334.1:0-17569 GCA_963574355.1 Loris lydekkerianus | reverse complement strand
TTTTTGTATGGGTATGCAGGTTCCTGTTGTTATTGAGTTCAACTTTTATTCCATGATGGTCTGAGAAGATGCAAGGAATAATTTCTATTTTTTTAAATTTGCTGAGGTTAGATTTGTGGCCTAGGATGTGGTCAATTTTGGCGTATGTTCCATGGGCAGATGGGAAGAATGTGTATTCAGTTTTGTTGGCATGAAATGTTCTGTAGATGTCTGTTAAGTCCAGATGTTGAATAGCTGAGTTTTAATCTAAAATTTCTTCGCTTAGCTTCTTTTTGGAGGATCTATCCAGGACTGCTAATGGGGTGTTAAAATCTCCATCTACTATGGAAGTGGAGGAAATCGAGTTGCTTATGTCTGTTAGATTTTCTCTTATAAATTGAGGTGCGTTGTGGTTGGGTGCATAAATATTAATAATTGAGATCTCATCATAGTGAGTATTACCTTTGACAAATATAAAGTGTCAATCCTTATCCTTAATCATTTTGGGTGGTTTAAAGCCTATTGCGTCTGTGAACAGGATTGCAACACCTGCTTTTTTCTGCTTTCCATTTGCCTGGAATATAGATTACCATCCCTTCACCTTGAGTCTATATTTGTCTTTTAATGTAAGATGAGATTCTTGGATGCAGCAGATATCTGGCTTGAGTTTTTGTATCCAGTCAGCCAACCTGTGCCTCTTTATAGGACAATTTAAACCATTCACATTAATTGAGAATATTGATAAGCCTTTCGAGAGTCTGGTGGACATTTTTAATCCTTTTGGGACTGTGGAAGTTGGAATTTGATCTAAAATTTTTTGGGTGGGTTTACTTTTGTGCTGGAGAATTACACTGGTCTTTATGGAGGATAGGTCTAAGAATGTCCTGGAAAACTAGTTGAATTAGTTGAGGCAAATTTCTTCAAGAAGTGAATGTCTTTGAAGTATTTAATTTCTGCATCATAATTGAAGCTCCGTTTAGCTGGGTACAGGATCCTGGGTTGAAAGTTATTTTGTTTTAGGAGATTAAAAGTCGATGACCATCCTCTTCTAGCTTGAAAGTTTTCAGCAGAGAGATCTGCAGTTATTCTAATATTCTTCCCCTTTTAGGTAATGGTTTTCTTTCATCTGGCTGCTTTCAGAATTTTCTCCATCATATTAACTTTAGTGAAATTGATTATGATGTGTCTGGGGGATGTCTTATTCAGGTTGAGTCATGCTGGAGTTCTGAAACTGTCTGCTGTCTGAATTTCGGAATCTCTTGGCATGTCTGGAAAGTTATCCTTCATAATCTCGTGGAGAAGAGACTCTGTGCCTTATGAAGCCACTTCATCACTTTCGGGGATCCCTATAAGACGAATATTGGTTGTCTTCAAATTATCCCAGAGCTCTCTGAGAGAGTGGTCTGTTTTTGCTCTCCATTTTTCTTCTTCTTTGAGGGTTTGGGAGTGTTCAAAAGCTTTGTCTTCAATGTCAGAAATCCTTTCTTTTGCTTGGTCCATTCTGTTACTGAGGGATTCTACTGTGTTTCTCAGATCTTTGAGGGATGCAACTTCTTGTCTCAATGTTTCAAAATCTTTGGTCATTTGGTCTTTGAATCTGTTGAATTCTTGAGATAACTTTTGGAATTCTAATTCGATCTTATTTGCTATCAAAATCCTGAATTCAATTTCTGACATCTCAGCTATTTGTTTGTGCATGGGGTCTTGTGCTGTTTTTGCCCCATTGATCCTTGAGGGAGTTGATCTACTTTGATTATTCATATTGCCAGAGTTTTTCTGTTGATTTCTCCTCATGATTGTTTTTCACCGTTGCTTCTGGCCATCCTCAGAATTGGGAGGTGTCTCTCCAAAATTAGACCCCAGCGGGATCACTCTATTGTTGCTGGATCTTTGTAGGGAGTGACCCTGTGTAGTTCCTCTGGGGCTGCTCCAGCTACAGCGTTCTGGTTGTGGAAGCAGCTCCAGTGTGTGACACACCCAGATCCAGCAACAGGGCTGGGGGTGGTGCACACGGTTCTGGGAGTGCCTGGCACCCAGTGACTTTCACACAGAGAGCCCAAGGCTCCAGCAATCTCTGGCCAGGAGAAAGGCTCTGCGCAGAGGCAGGGAGGGCTCCAGAGGGCATGCAGCTACCAGAGTCCTTGGCCAGATGAACGGGCTAGTGTGGAGGCTGGGAGGACACAGGAGGGTGGACGCAGCGTTCCGTGGCTCCTGCAGTTCCTGGTCCGGGAATGAGGAGGCCCGGTGGGTGCGGGTCACCGGTCGGGGGGGTTGCTGCACAGCTCTTATGGAGGTCTGGGTTGCACCAAGCCCAGGAGTTTGAGGTTGCTATGAGCTGTGACTTCACAGCACTCTACTCAGGGCAACAGCCCAAGGCTCCAGTGTGCCAAAACCGTCTCACTCTGCCCCTAAGGATAAGGCTGTAAGGCAGCTTAGTCCCCGCCTTTAGGCTGCTGAGTCACTAGGTTACTTTGTCCCGCCCGATCCTTGCTCTGGGACCCTGAGGGCGGAGCTTGCCAGGGCAGTTCTTCCACAATGGCTTCCTGAGCCCAGCTCAGTGACTCAGTCTGGGGCCCCAGAGAATGCCCAAAGTTCTCCACACTCCTGCTCAAGCTCTCCCCAAGGCAGTTCAACTGAGTGCCAAGTCCAAGAACACCAAAACAGTTCACAGGTAAGGCCTTTCCGGTTTGCAGTCTCACTGCTGCTTGTACTTACGGTTGCCGGCGTGATTAGGTCACCAAACACACGCAACCACTTGCTAGTTTTCCACTGTTTTTGCCCTCCTTTTGGGGCCCAGAAGTCCCTTGCTGGCTTCCTGTACCCTCAAAGGGATGATTATAGGCAGATCCCACCGGCCAGAGATGCCTGGAGTCTTGTCTCTCCAGACTCGCCATGCCCAGTTGCAGGGAAGCTATTACTTGGCCGCCATCTTTAATCTCTCACTCTTAAAACATTTTTTTAAGATCACATGCTACAGCCTGGTTTCATTTGGGCTCAAGCCCAAAGCAAAAGAGATTTGTTTCTTACAGTTTTTGGAGGCTGGGAAGTCCAAGACCAATGTGTTGTGTCTTTATAGGGCAGAAGGGCCTTATGTTGTCATCTTAACTGTGCTCTTCATGTGAATTAGACACTACTATTTAATGTCCTTTAATTTCATCCTGAAGGACTCCCTTTAGTATTTATTTATTTATTTTGGTTGTAGTTGTCATTGTTGTTTGGCAGGCCTGGGCTGGATTCAAACTCACCAGCTCGTGTATGTGGCTGGCACCCTAGCTGCTGTGCTACAGGCACTGAGCCTCTTTAGTATTTCTTATGGTGCAAGTTTAATAGTGATAAATTCTTTCAGTTTTTGTTAACCTGAGAATGTCTTAATTTCTTCTTCAGTTTTGAAGGATAGCCTAGCTGGATGTAGAATTTAGGGTTGATGTCTTTTTCTCTTAGCACCTTGAATATGTCACCTCACTGCCTCTCTCCTATTTCTGATGAAAAATCATATTAAGGATACCTGTATGTGTGAGTCGCTTCTCTCTTGATGCTTTCACAATTCTTTGTTAAGATTTGTATTTCAACAGTTCCTGATGTGTGTAGCTGTGGATCTGTTTGAATTTTTCCTACTTATAGTTTCTTGTACTTTATGTATAAACTAATGTTTTTCATCAAACTTGAGAAGTTTTCAGCCATTATTTCTTCAAATACCTCTTTCTCTTTTCTCCTTACTTTCTGTGCTACATTTGATGACACACCATAAGTCTCTGAGGCCCTGTTCATTATTCTTTTTTGTTGTTCCTTGGCCTGGATTATGTCAAATGACCTGCTTTAAAGCTCAGTTTCTCTCTCTGTATGCTCAGATCTAATGTCAAGCCCTTTTAATACATTCTTCATCTCAGGTATTATACTTTTCAACACTAGAATTTCTATTTGGTTCTTTTAAAATAATTTCTATCTCTTTATTAATAGTCTCTGGTTACACATTTCTCATACTTTGTGCTAGGGTTGGAATATTTGTCTCCTCCAAAACTCATGTTGAAATTTAATCCTCCATGTGGCAATATTGAGAAGTAGGGTCTTCAAGAGGTGACTGGGTTATGAGAGCTCTGCCTTCACAGATGGATTAATAGGTTATTATAAGAATTGGACTGGTGGCTTTAGAGAAGAGGAAGAGTAACTTGAACTGTTACACTTAGCCTCCTCACCATGTGATGCCCTGTGTCACCTCTGGACTCTGCAGAGAGTCCTACCGGCAAGAAGGCTCTCATCAGAACTAACCCCTTAAGCTTGGACTCCTTAGCCTTAAAGAGGCTATACTCCTTTGTATTTTGACAGTTCTGATGTGTGTAGCTATGGATCTGTTTGAATTTTTCCTACTTAGAGTTTCTTGTACTTTATAATTGTAATAAATAAATTTCTTTTCTTTACAAATTACATAGTTTCAGATATTCTGCTATAAGCAACAGAAAATTGAATTGAGTTTCATTCTTTTTTTTTTTTTGAAACAGAGCCTCAAGCTGTCCCCCTGGGTTAGCGTGCCGTGGCATCACATCTCACAGCAATCTCCAACTCCTGGGCTCAAGCGAGTCTTCTGCCTCTGCCTCCCAAGTAGCTGAGACCACAGGCACCTGCCACAATGCCTGGGTATTTTTTGGTTGCAGCCATCATTGTTGTTTGGCGGCCTGGACTGGATTGAACCCACCAGCTCAGGTGTATGTGGCTGGCGCTTTAGCTGCTTGAGCCACAGGTGCTGAGCATGAGTTTCATTCTTTAGACATGGTTTACTTTAATTCTTTGAACTTATGTACATTTATTTTACTTTTTAATTTTTTTTTCAATTTTTAAACTTTCTTTTTTAGGGGGGTGGGCGGGAGTGGGGCAGTATCACCCAGTACTGCCCAGGCCAGAGTACCATGGTGTTAACCTAGTTCACAGCAACTTGAAACTCCTAAGTGATCACTCCTGAAGTGATCCTCTTGCCCCAGCCTCCCAAGTAGCTGAGACTACACGCACCCTCCACAATGCCCGGCTAATTGTTGGAGTCTCTGTTGCCCTTGGTAGAGTGCTGCTGTGGCGTTACAGCTCACAGCAACATCTAGCTCTTAGGCTTAGGCGATTCTCTTGCCTCAGCCTTCCTAGTAGCTGGGACTATAGGTGCCCACCACAATGCTTGGCTATTTTTTTGTTGCAGTTTGGCTGGGACTGGGTTTGAACCTGCTACCCTTGGTATATGGGGCCGGTGCCCTACTCACTGAGCCACAGGCACAGCCCTAATTGTTTGTATTTTTAGTAGAGATAGGGTCTGACTTTGCTGAGGCTGGTGTGAGCTCAGGCAATCTGCCTGCCTCATCCTCCCAAATGCTGGGATTACAGGTGGTATTCGTTGTTGATGATGGTTATTTGTTTAGTGGCTTTTCTGAAATATTTCTGTAAATTCTGTATTCTTTGTCATGTGTTTCCATTGAAGTGTCTGCTCATTTTGTTTAGTGGTCAGTTAATTATTAGAGATTTCCTTAAATGCCCTGAACCAGTAAGTCTCCTACCCTTTGCCAGGGAACTCAGTATGTATGTTAAGGCATGGCTTCAACACTCAGCTAGGCTGTTTACAACTCTGCTTCATTTTCTGCTTGTATAGAGCCTCAAGGTTCATTAATGGTGAGAGTTTATGGCCTCTTGAGGTCTTTCCTGAGCATGCACACAGCCCTGAGCTAAAACATAGCCTTATATATATGCATGGTCTTCTAGATTCACAGGAAGATGTCAGAACTTTCCCCAAGTGGAGAGCTATAGCACTAGAGTCTCTTTTGGAGACATCCCTGAAGGACAATGATAAAGGGAAATCCTTCAAGCAGTATACAAAGTTGTTCAGTTTGCTTGGAAGAAGCAATGGCCAAACATCCAATAATTTATTGATTCATAGGCTATATAGCCAATGGTTTGGTTGGATGTCAGGGACTTGGAATGATTGGAACATTGATGACAAGGAAATCTGGGAAAGAGATATGTGGATACACTTTTCTGAATGCGCAAAAAAAAAAAAAAAAAAAAGATGTTTGTGTCCCATGTGAAAGTGAAGGGCAATCTCAGGAAAGAAGGATTTTTAATAATCAATTGAATAGGATGATCAATTCTAAGGATACCAGTCATCCTCTTTCCCCAGTTATCCCTGTCATTACCTAATGGGCTTATGAACAAAATGGCCATGGTGGCAGAGACGGAGCCTATGCAAGGGCTCTTCAACATGAACAGCCACTCATCAAGGCCAACTTGGCTACCACCACTGCTGATTGCTCCATCTTCCAGCAGTAGTGACTACCACTAAGTCCCCAATATGGCCAATTCCCTAGGGTGGTCTGCTAGCTACCTGGTGGTAGATTGACTACATTGGACCACTTCCATATAGAAGAGGCAGTATTTCATTCTTACTAGAATAGACACTCTAGATACAGATTTGCCTTCCCTACAGGCAATGCTTCTGCCAAAACTACCACCTATAAACTTACAGAGTGCCTTTTACACCATCCTGGTCATCCATATAGCATTGCTTCTAATCAGGGAACTCACCTCACAGCAACAGCAGCATGGTAGTGGGCTCATGCTCATGGAATTCACTAGTCTTACCATGTTCCCTATCATCCTGTAGCAGCTGGTTTGATAGACCTTTGGAGACTCAGATAGCTTCAGCCCGGTTGGCAGTACCTTGAAGAGCTGGGGCAAGGCTCTTCAGAAGACTATATGTGCTGAATAGTGTCCAGTTTATAGTACTGTTTTTTTCATAGCCAGGACTCATTGGTCTAGTAATCAAGAGGCAGAAATGGGAGTGACACCACTCACCATCACCCATAGGGACATACTAGCAAAATGTTTGCTTCCTGTTCCTGTGACATTATGCTATGCTAGCTAGCCTACAGGTCTTTGTTCCAAAGGGAAGACTGTTTCCACTAGGAGAAGCAATAAAGATTTTACTGAACTGTAAGTTAAGGCTGCCAGGTGTTTACTTGCCATACGGCCTCCTCTGAATCAGCAGGCAAAAGAAGCTGGTTAGGGTGATTGTTGACCTCCAGGGGAAAACTGGACTGCTCTTCTACAGTGGAGAGAAGGAAGAGTATGTCTGGAATGCAGGAGATCCTTTTTTAAGCCTTCTCCATCCTTTGTGATTAGGTCAATGGAAAATCACAATTCAGGCCTGGCATGGTGGCTTATGCCTGTAATCCTAGCACTCTGAGAGGCTGAGGCAGGCAGATCACCTGAGCTCATGAGTTCAATACCAGACTGACCTAGAGGGAGACCTCATTTCTAAAAAATAGCTGGCCATTGTGGCGGGTACCTGTAGCTGAGGCAAGAGGGTCACTTGAGCCCACAAGCTGGAGGTCGTTATAAGCTGGGATGCCATGGCACTCTACCAGAGGCGATAAAGTAAGATTCTGTCTCAAAAAAAAAAAAAAAAGAAGAAGAAGAAAGAAAAGAAAAGACTACAGTTGTTCAGTGGTTAGGGCACTGGCCATATATACTGAGGCTGGCCAGTTTGGACCTGGCCTGGGCCTACTAAATGACAACTACAACAACAACAACAACAAAAAAAAATAGCTGGGCGTTGGGGTGAGCACCTATAGTCCTAGCTACTGGGGAGGCTGAGGCAGAAGAATTGCTTGAGCCCAAGAGTTGGAGGTTGCTATAAGCTGTGATGCCACGCCACTCTACCAAGGGCAATAAAGTTAAACTCTGTCTCAAAAAACAAAAAAGAATACAGTATGCAGCGCTGGAAGGACAAGAGACAATGGGAACTCTCATATACTGCTGGTGGGAATGCAGAATGATATACTCCCTTTGTAAAACAGTTTGGCAGTTTCTTACAAAGTTACACCTACTCTTACACCTAACCTAGAAATCCCACTCAGGTATTTTCCCAAGAGAAATAAAAACATGTCCACACAGAGACCTGCATGTGAATGCTCAGCAGCTTTATTGTAATAGCCCCAAACTGGAAAGCACCTAAGTGCCTATCAGGTAGGAAGTGGATAAACAAATTATAGTACATCATATAATGAAGTATTACTCAGCAATAAAAAGGAATAACAATGCAACTCCTTGGAAGAATCTCAAAAGCATTTTACTAAGTGAAAGAAGCCAGACACAAAGGCCCACATATAGCAGGATGGCATTTAATTATATTCTAGAAAATTCAAAAGTAGAGGAACAAGAATCTGATCAGTGGTTGCTACGAGCTGTGGAGGTAGGCCAAGGGGACTGACCAAAAAGGGGCACAAGAGAACTTGTTGAGGTGATAGAAACACACTATATGGCCAGGCACAGTGGCTCACGCCTTAATCCCAGCTCTCTGGGAGGCCAAGGCAGGCCTGAACCAGAGTCAGACCCCATCTCTAAAAATAGACGGGTGTGGCGTGGTGCCTGTGGCTCGAGTGGCTAAGGCACCAGCCACATACACCTGAGCTGGTGGGTTCAAATCCAGCCTGGACCTGCCAAACAACAACGGCTGCAACCAAAAAATAGCCAGGTGTTGTGGCAGGCGCCTGTAGTCCCAGCTACTTGGGAGGCGGAGGCAGGAGACTCACTTGAGCCCAGGAGTTGGAGGTTGCTGTGAGCTGTGACAGCACAGCACTCTGCCCAGGGCAACAGCTTGAGGCTCTGTCTCAAACAATAAATAAATAAATAAAAATAAACAATAAATAAATAAAATAAAATAAAAGTAAAAATAGACGGGTGTTATGGCCGGCATCTGTAGTCCCAGCTACTCGGGAGGCTGAGGCAAGATATCTTGAGCTCAAGAGTTTGAGGTTGCTGTGAGCTGTGTTGATTCCATGGTACTCTACCCAGGTTGACAGTGAAACTCTGTCTCAAGCAAACAACATAGTGAATTTTACTTTATGTAAATTATTTCTCCATAAACTTGAATTTAAAAAGGACCACCACTCATAAAAAGTATGTTTTTTTTATTTTTTATTATTGTCTTAAGACAGTCTCACTTTGTTTTTGTTTTTTTTTTTTTGGTAGAGACAGAGTTTCTCTTTATCGCCCTCAGTAGAGTGCCATGGCATCACACAGCTCACAGCAACCTCCAACTCCTGGGCTTAGGCGATTCTCTTGCCTCAGCCTCTTGAGTAGCTGGGTCTACAGGTACCCACCACAACACCTGGCTATTTTTTTGTTGCAATTTGGCTGGGGCTGGTTTTGAACTCGCCACCCTTGGTATGTGGGGCTGGTGCCCTCTCCACTGAGCCACAGGTGCTGCCCCAGAGACTCACTTTGTAACTCCTGGTAGAGTGCAATGGCATCATAGCTCACAGCAACCTTAAGACTCTTGGACTCAAGTGATTCTTTTGCCTCAGCCTCCCTAGTAGCTGAGACTACAGGTATGCATCACAATGGTTGGCTATTTTTGTTTGTTTTTTGGAGGTAGAGTCTCACTATGTCACCCTCAGTAGAGTACTGTAGCATCACCGCTCACAGCAACCTCCAGCTCTTGGGCTTAAGCGATTCTCTTGCCTCAGCCTCCCAGTAGCTGGGACTATAGGTGCTTGCCACAACATCCGGCTGACTGGCTATTTTCTTCTTTTTTTTTGAGACAGAGCCTCAAGCTGTTGCCCTGGGTAGAGTGCCGTGGCATCACAGCTCATAGCAACCCCAACTCCTGGGCTCAAGCGATTCTCTTGCCTCTGTTTCCCAGGTAGCTGGGACTACAGGCGCCTGCCACAACACCTGGCTATTCTTTGGTTGCAGCTGTCATTGTTGTCTGGTGGGTCCGGGCTGGATTCAAACCCGCTAGCTCAGGTATATGTGGCTGGCGCCTTAGCCAGGCACTGAGCCTGGCTATTTTCTTTTAAAAGTGGGGTCTTGCTCTTGCTCAGGCTGGTCTTGAACCTGTGAGTTTAGGCAATCCACCCACCTCGGCCTCCTAGAGTACTACAATTACAGGTGCCACACCATGCCCAGCACAAGTGTGGTTTTTAAATGTGTCCACAAATTATTTTTTTCTTTTTGAGACAGTCTTCCTATGTTGCCAGACTAGAGTACCATGGTATTAGCCTAACTCACAGCAACCTCAAACTCCTGGGGTAAGTGATCTTCCTGCCTCAGTCTCCTGAGTAGCTGAATAGATGGGACTACAGGCACCCACAGCAATACCTGGCTAATTTTTCTATTTTTAGTAGAGATGGGGGTCTTGCTCTTGCTCAGGCTGGTCTTGAACTCCTGAGCTCAAGTGATCCTTCTTCTTTGGCCTCCCAGACTGCTAGGATTATAAGCATGAGTCATTGCAACTGGCCTGTCCACAAATTCTTTAACGCTCTTCACTTCAAAAGGTGGAGCCTAATTCCACTGCCCTGAGTATGTGCTGTTCTTCTATAGTGATACACTTCTAACAAACAGAATTTGGCAGAAGTGACGGTGTGTGACTGTTGAGACTAGGCCATAAAAGACATTGCAGCTTTCCCCTTGTTCCTTCTCTTGCATCACTCATTCTGGGGTAAGCAAGGTACACACTCACCTAGCCTTATGGAGAGGCTTCTATAGTAAGGAACTGAGACCTCTGGCCAGCAATGATGTTGAGTGAGACATTTTGGAATTGAATTCTTGAGCCCCCATTCTTGAATCAACTGGAGCTGCAGCTCTGGCTGACATTTTTTTTGTTTTTTTTTAAGACAAGTCTCATTGTGTTGCCTTCAGTAGAGAGCTATGGTGTCATAGCTCACAGCAACCTCAAACTCTTGAGGTCAAGCGATTCTCTTGCCTTAGTCTCCCAAGTAGCTGGGACTATAAGTGCCTGCCACAGTGCCTGGCTATTTTTAGAGATGGGGTCTTCTTCTTGCTCAGGCTAGTCTTGAACCTGTGAGCTCAGGCAATTTACCCTCCTCAGCCTCCCAGAGTGCCAGGATTACAGGTGTGAGCCACCTCACCTGGCCTCTGGCTGACATTTTGTCTGCAACCCTGTGAGAAATCTTGAGCCAAAACCAAATAACTAAGCTATTCCTACATTTTGACTCACAGAAACTGTGAGATAGTAAATATTTATTGTTTTAAGCCACTAAGTCTAGGGTAATTTGTTACATAATTATAGATGATTATATATGTGTGTGTTTATGTGTATATGCTGGGAGTAGGGTCAGAACTTCAGACTTGATTTGTTGTTTTTGTTTTTGTTTTTGAGACCGAGTCTCCTATGTTGTCCTTAGTAGAGTGCTGTGGCTTCACAGCTCACTGCAACCTCAAACTCTTGGGCTTAAGCCAGTGGTTCTCTACCTTCCTAATGCTGTGACCCTTTAATACAGTTCCCCATGTTGTGGTGAGACCATTATGCATTATGAAGGTCGAGAACCACTGGCTTACGTGATCCTCTTGCCTCAGCCTCCCAAGTAGCTGGGACTACAGGCGCCCACCACAAAGCCTTGCTATTTTGTTGTTGTTGTTGCAGTTGTTGTTGTTTTACCTGGCCTGGGCTGGGTTCAAACCCGCCAGCCTCAGTGCATGTGGCCAGCGCTGTAACCACTGTGCTACGGGCATGGAGCCCAGACTTGATTTAAAGTAATTACTTTCCTAGGGAGCAGGCAAGAGTGGAAACAGGGAGACTAGTTGGAGGCTAGGGAAGAGATTATGGTGGCTTAGAGCAGGGTGGTGACAGTGGTGATGGATGTGTGGAGTGAAGGAAGTAGGAGTATCAAGCATGAGCCTTAGGTTTTGTTTGAATAGGTGAAATGGAGATAACTGTAGAAAGAACATATCAGGAGAGTAGTGGAGGAAAACAAGGCTTGAGGAGTATTAAGCATATTGTATTTGAGAAACTGTAATTAGACCAGTATGCTTAGAGTTCATGGTGATTGGATGGGAGGAGAGAGTGGTGAGCAAGTAGGCTGAAAAGATAGCCAGGAAAGAAAGGCCTTGTTTACCACCACAAGCTGCCTACACTTTATCTGAAGTCTATTTAGTCACTGGAAATCACTAAAAGTTTTTTTTTTTTTTTTTTTTTTTGAGATGGAGCCTTAAGCTATTGCCCTGGGTAAAGAGCTGTGGCATCACACACAGCTCACAGCAACCTCCAACTCCTGGGCTCAAGCCACTCTCCTGCCTCCGCCTCCCAAGTAGCTGGGAATACAGTTGCCCGCCACAACGCCCAGCTATTTTTTGGTTGTAGCCGTCATTGTTGTTTGGCGGGCTGGGGCTGGATTAGAACCTGCCAGCTCAGGTATATGTGGCTGGTGCCTTAGCTGCTTGAGCCACAAGCGCCAAGAGTTTGAGATTGCTGTTGAGGTGCTAAAAGATTTTAAGTAAGAGAATGATTGAGCAAATTCAAAGTTTAGAAAGATAATTTAGATTAAAGAAAGGAAATATTGGAAGCCAGAAGACATTTTGAATAACTTTCTATGAGGCAGTATTGTACAGGGGAAAGAACATTAAATGGGTTTGGCAAAAATAAATAAATAAATGGGTTTGGAGTCAGATGGATCAAAGTTCAAATCGTGGCATAGCAAATTATCAACTGTTATGTACTAAATTGTGTCTCCCTAAAACTCAGATGTTGAAGTCTCCTAACCCCTGCACATTTGGAAATAAGGTCATTGTAGACGTAATTATTTAAGATGAGGTCATGCTTGAGTAGGGTTGGCTCCTAATTTAGTATGACTGGTGTCTATACAAAAAGGGGAAATTTGGATTCAGATGTGCACACAGAGCCAATGTCATGTGAAGACGAAAGCACAGATTTACAAGCCAAGGAAGACCAGCAAAATACTAGAAGCTGGGGGAGAAGCATGGAATGCAGATTCCCCCTCACAACCCTCACAAGGGACCAACCCTGTTAACATGTTGTGCTCTAACTTCTAGCCTCCCAAACTGTGAAACAATAACTTTCTATCCTTAGATAGAAATATGAATGGTTAGGGTGGCGCCTGTGGCTTGGTGAGTAGGGCGCTGGCCCCATATACCGAGGGTGGTGGGTTGAAACCCAGCCCCGGCCAAACTGCAACAAAAAATAGCCGGGCGTTGTGGCAAGCGCCTATAGTCCCAGCTGCTCAGGAGGCTGAGGCAGGAGAATCGCGGAAGCCCAAGAGCTGGAGGTTGCTTGTGTCCTGTGACGTCACGGCACTCCACTGAGGGCAGTAAAGTAAACTCTGTCTCTACAAAAAAAAAAAAAAGAAAGAAATATGAATGGTTAAAGCTATTCAGTTTGTGGTACTTTGTTATAGTAGCCCTAGCAAAAATATATGCCACCTATGTCACCTTGGAAAAATTATATAATCTTGCTAATCCCTGGTGTCCTAATCTGTCCAATGGGAATAATTATTTCTACATCATAGGGTAGTCATGAGGATTAAATAAAATGACATCTGGAAAGCACCTGGCATAAGGCAACACTACATAAATATTACCTTGGCTAGGTGAGGTGGCTCATGCCTGTAATCCTAGTACTCCGGGAAGTCAAGGCAGGTAGATTTCTTGAGCTCAGGAGTTGGAGACCAACCTGAGCAAGAGTGAGATCCTGTTTCTACTAAAAATAGAAAAAGTTAGCTAGATGTTGTGATGGGTGCCTGTAGTCCTAGGTACTTGGGAGGTTGAGATAAGAGGATCTCTTGAGCCCAAGAGTTTGAGGTTGCTGTGAGCTATGATGACCCCACAGCACTCTACTGAAGATAACAGAGTGAGATTCTGTCTCAAAAAAAAAAACAAAACATAAATATTACCATGCATTTGTGAGACACTAATGTAATCTAAGAAAAGTAGAACATCTCTGGAGACTTTTATAAAATTGACTGCAATTGTCAGGGTCACGTGTAATACAATCTGAGTCATAGGATGGATAAGATGACTTTAGAATCCCATTTTCCTGTTGGAATCCTTAGAGTGTAGCTCTGGCATTATCTTGTGCTTGGTGAAAATGTCGTTTCTTTGGGATAGAACACTAGTACAAGAACCTAAAGTACCCTTAAAGGCAGGAAGATTGAAGCGAGATAATGGGGTGTCCAAACTGTGCTGAGGGTTGCATGCAGATTATGTGAACTTTATTGTTTATCTGTGATATCATGAAAATTATGCACAGACTTTTTTTTTTTTTGCTCATTAGCTTTTGTTAGTGTTTGTATATTTAATGTATGGCCCAAGACAACTCTTCTTCTAAGGTGGCATAGAAACCAAAAGGTTGGACACCCCTGCTAGGTGAACAGAACTACAGAAAAATGAGCCAGGTGCCTCAGGCCTCTGGACTCCCCAGCTCACTTCCTTAGGTAAAAAATTTAGGCTGGGGGTTGTCCTCTCCTCAGATCCATAAGGGAAACCCAACAGAGGCCTCACCAGTCTCTGGAACGCCTGGTCCTTTCAGGCAGGGAGTGCTTTGCCAAAGCAAACAATCTCGGCTCTAGGGCTCTGTGATTGTGCTTTGGGCTGGGGTAGGGGAGAACAAAGATTCCTTTCTTTGCTTCCCCAACTCTATGGCTTCAGCCAAAGGCACTGTTTCCGCAATCTTCACTGGTGAAGAATTTATTCCTTTTCTCTCCAGGTTGCAACTGGAAAAGATTGATTCCCTCCTTGCCTATTCCTTTTTCCTATGTCCTTGGGCAAGAAAAGTACCCAAATACCCCAAACTGCCACCCTCAGAGAAGATGTCAGCACACTTAGGAGTAACACCAGGCCTTTTTGTGATGTGATAGAGAATCTTAGTTTTGGTGAAAGAAAGTCTATCTGGCTGGGAAAGGAAGGGCAGTGGGAAAGGTTGGGAGCCCAGCTGCACTCCATTCCTGGTCTGCTTATTCCACCCTCTATCATTCTCCAGGCTTTCTCAGCTCATTTCCAAAGTGAATAAAATAATCAAAATCAAGGGCTGGTTTGGCTTTCTCCTTTGAGTGAATGATAAAGTGGTAGGATGAAAATAGTGTTTCACAGTGGGAGAAGTTTTTCTTTACTTTTTAGTTTATTATTAACTCCAGCAGCACAGATATCTCCCCCATTCCCCAAAAAACAAAAGCAAAAGAGAGAAAAGAAAATCCTAAGAGTGGAAGAGTATAATTTTAGTACTGGCAGAGAACCCTAGTGTTAAATTACTCCTAGTAAAGTGGTAACTAAGGAACTGCAGAGTCAGAGATAATTTACAGAATCCAGGTCTCCAACAAGTAGTTTTAAAACCTAATTTCACTTATTTCCACGACATTTCAGAGAGGCAGATAGTCTGCCCACTTCATACAAGGGAAGGAACTGAAGCATGGGGAACATTAACCAAAAGCCATTTGGTAAATGACTTGAATCCAGGATTTTTTTTTTTTTTTTTTTTTGTAGTTTTTGGCCAGGGCTGGGTTTGAACCTGCCACCTCCATCATATTGGGGCCCATGCCCTACTCCTTTGAGCCACAGGCACCGCCCTGAATCCAGGATTCTAGGACTTTCAATCTGGTTGACTCTACAAGGTCAGTCTGTTTTCTGAAAATTATATAGGTCTTTGCTCCTGCACAAATTTTCCCTGAGCTAAATTTTCTCCCTATCTTAAATCCCTACTGACTATTCTTTCGTTGCTAAGGGAGCTATGGCTAGCTGTTTATTACCCTTTGCAGATATGTTTTGGAAACTTGAAGTCCCTGCTTCAGCTGTTGGGAAATGTGAATAGAAACGTCCAAGGGGTACAGAGGGGCTGAAAGTCCAATTAGGGTCAGATATAACCCTACACACACCCAAAAGCACCCTGCAACCATGTTCCCAGCAAGACATGCAGAGTTCATTTCTGTAAAAGCAGTCATACAGTTCCTGGAAGGCTATAATCCATAATGGTTAAAAAGATCCATCTTGGGGACAAAGTTGAGTCTGTTATGCTGAGGCTGCCCAGAAACCCTGAAATTGAAGAGTAGGGTAAAATAAACCCTGGAGTAGGTAAAATGATACTTATCTGTAAGATAACAGCAGGGTGACTCTACGCTTGTAGCTCAAGTGGCTAAGGCGCAAGCCACATACACCAGAGCTAGTACATTCAAACCAGCCTGGGCCTGTCAAACAATGACAACTACAACTAAAAAATAGCCAGCTGTTGTGGCGGGCACCTGTAATCTCAGCTACTTGGGAGGTTGAGGCAAGAGAATCACTTAAGCCCAGGAGTTGGAGTTGCTGTGAGCTGTGATGTCACAGAACTCTCCCCAGGGTGACAGCTTGAGGCTCTGTCTCAAATAAAAAAAAAGATAACAGCAGAGATAGTAATTGTTTAGCCTTCTTGAGCTAGATTAGATTCTATGGAATTAGGCATCAGCAGATCAGATAAATCAACTTTTAGAGATTCCTATCAATTTAAGAACCAAATGAAACTACTACTACTGCAGATTGGAATACTGCACTTGTATTAGCCTTCTACTGTTGCATAACAAACCACCACAAATTTAGCAGCTTAAAACAACATCCATTTTTGGGCAGTGCCTGTGTCTCAGTGGGTAGGGCACCGGCCCCCATATACTGAGGGTGGCAAGTTCGAACCTGGCCCTGGCCAAACTGCAACAAAAAATAACCGGGTGTTGTGGCGGGTACCAGCTACTCAAGAGGCTGAGGGAAGAGGATTGCCTAAGCCTAGGAGTTGGAGGTTGCTGTGAGCTGTGAGGCCACGGCACTGTAGTGAGGGCAATAAAGGAGATTCTGTCTCTAAAAAAAGAAAAAAATTATATATGTGTATATATATATATATATATATATATTTATGTATATATGTATATATATATATACATAAATATATATACAGTGATCCCTCATTTTTTGCGGTTAATGGGGACCAGAACCTTCCGCGAAAGCTGAAAAACCGCAAAGTCGGATTTCCCTCTAGGAATTTTGGTCGTAGAGAGCTTTGGCCTTTGTCCTGATCATATTAGTGTCCAAACTCACTGTCTTTTTCCTGCAATCAGCAATCCACAATGCCAGTGCAGCTTCTATTTTCACAATTCTGTTATTACGCGGAGTTACCACACATTTCGCTTCTTTATTGAAGGTTATTGAAGCAGTTTTGTGGATGTTTGCTTCCTCTTTCTTGATGTACTGCACTGTAGATTCATTCACCCTGTAATGGCGTGCCACAGATGCATAACTTCTGCCCTCTTTGATCATATCTAAAAGTTTCACTTCTTTGCTGATTGTCATCATCTTCTTCCTCTTGGGCGCCCTGGAGGAAGCTTTCGCAGGGGCACAGTGCTTAGGCGGCATTATAAGGGCTTAATTAATAAAAAAAGTTATCGCTTAAACAAAACAAGTTATCGCCAATACAACACTAAAATACAGTATGCGAGACAGTCAACATCATGGACAAGACTGGCGAGGTACAACAAGAGAAAATGTTAGGTGAGGCTGCGATGATGCGCAATCAACTCACGGGGATAAATCCACTCGTACTCTCATTGGTTGATGTTGCACCGGAAACCAATCATGCGCCTTTATGAGAGCCCGTGGTATGTACTCTGAGTCAACTCATCTCTTTGTTTGACATGTAGGGATCCTTCTCTCTCGCGCATCAACATGAAACAACGCTCCTTTCCACAATGTGGCTGCCGACATGGTTGTATTTTTTCATTTTTATTTTTTGATGAATATTTTGGAAAAACCCGCGAAGCACTGAAGCCACAAAACATGAAGCGCGAAGTGG
>CAUYPK010043333.1:0-12394 GCA_963574355.1 Loris lydekkerianus | reverse complement strand
GTGAACATTCTGCTTTCTCTCTCTTCTTTTCTGCCTCTTTTACTATCTGAGTTATCTCAAGAACTTTGTCTTCTACCTCTGAAATTCTTTCTTCTGCATGGTCTAACCTGTTGCTGATACTTTCCATTGCATCTTTAAGTTCCCCAATTGACTCCTTCAGTTCCTTCAGCTCTGCTATATCCTTTCTATATTTTTCGTATCGTTCATCTCTTATTTGATTCTGTTTTTGGATTTCCTTTTGGTTATTTTCCACTTTATTAGCAGTTTCCTTCATTGTTTCCATCATTTCTTTCATTGTTTTCATCATGTGTATTCTAAATTCCTTTCTATTATTCCTAACATTTCTTTATAGGTGGAATCCTCTGTAGTAGCTGCCTCATGGTTCCTTGGGGGGTTGTTCTGGACTGGTTCTTCATGTTGCCTGGAGTTTTCTGCTGATTCTTCCTCATGCTGATTCTTCCTCATGAGTTGTTGTTTTTTTTTTATCTGTTTCCTTGCCCTAATTTTCCTTTCACTTCCTCTTGCTGTTTAAGTTCCTGTGCCTGTGGACTAAGGTTTGGATGAGTCCTTTTGGTACAGACCAGAAGGATGAGAAGGTTGAAGAGCAAGAAGGGATGAAAGAAAGAATAAAAGAACAAAAAGAAAATAGAGAAAGGAGAGGGGGTGGGTAAAAGGAATATTGGCAAAAAGAAGAGAGGCACAGAAAGAAGGAGACAGAGCAATATAGGTGTACAGTAGGGTACTTTGACACAACCTTAAAAATATCCCAACCTCTGGGGGTGCCTGGTTGGGTGGTTCCCTTGAGGTCAGCTGCTCTTTGCTAACCTGGTCAGACACAGTACCCCACCTCCACCAAGTAGAGAGGAAAGACAAAAATGCTATAAATGAAACCAAAACAAGCAAACAGAAAACTTTACAGGATAAAATTGGGTGAAAACCCAAATAATAGGGGTAGAAACACTAGTGAAAATGAAGTTCCAGTTATTGAAAAGGGCAGCAATGGGAAATTGCAATTAAACTAGGAAAATTGAGAAAGAAAAAAAAACTATACAGAAAAGGTTGAAATTAAAAAACAAAACAACAACATCAAAATAAACAAAAAACAACCCAAAAAAAACAACCAAAAACAAAGCAGTATATATATATATATCGTTGAATAATGTCTAGGCAACAGGTGGTCTACTGGGGTATGAGATGTTAATCTCAATGCTGATACGACTGGAGGCCTCTGCTGATTTCTCAAACCTCACAGGGTAGACATCCTAAGTCTCTCTTCAGCCTTCTTAGAAGGCACTTAAAGATTCTAAACTTGCTAAACAGAAGCTTTCCCAGGAAAGTGCTTGTCGCTGGAATCACTGCTGAAGTGGCTATCCACTTACCCACTGTGCCAAAACCAGTCTCACTCTGCTTCTGACGGTTAGGGCTATAAGGCAGCTCAGTCCCCGCCTTTAGGCTGCTCAGTCACTAGGTTACTAGCTCCACCTGATCCTTGCTCTGCAACCCTGAGGGTGGACCTTGCTGGGGCAGTTCTCTCCCAATGGCTCCCTGTGGCCCACAGCCAAACACTATTAGCTCCATCTGGGTCAATGGCTCAGACTAGGGCCCTAGACAATGCCCAAAATTCTCTGCACTCCTGCTCAAGCTTTCCCCAAGGCAGTTCAACTAAGTGCCAAGTCCAAAAACACCAAAACAGTTCACAGGTAAGGCCTTTCCGGTTTGCAGTCTCACTGCTACTGTACTTACAGTTGCCTGCAGAATTAGACCGATTGAACACATGCGACCACTTGCCAGTTTTCCCCTGTTTTTGCCCTCCTCTTGGGGTCCAGAAGTCTCTTGCTGACTCCCTGTATCCTCACAGGTATGATTATAGGCAGATCCCACCAGCCAGAGATGCCTGGAGTCTTATCTCCCCAGACTAATGGTGCCCAGATGTAAGGAAGCTGTTACACAGCCGCCATATTGCCCCGCCCCCCGAATCTTCTCTGAACCCTGTTGTCAGTACCTCTGGGTTTCCACCAGTTGTGCTTAATTTTGACATATGAGTCTGACTTTTGCCAGATAAACTTCTTGGTCCTCTTTTGATGATCTTCATCTTCACAAGGGGTCTCTGAGGGTTGCCATGATGCTGAATAAGATGTGGCTGTCACCTCCATAGGTAGTGCCAAGGAAGAGTCCCAGTTGCATCTTTTAATGGATAAAAAGCTTACTCATCACCTGCCTCTTTTATGATGGTTTCTTTCCTTTCTTGGCTTGCTAGAGTTTTTTCTAGGTAGCTTATTCAAGAAGGATTTATGGGTTCTCCCTTCTCTGAATTCCTTCCGGTTTTAGAATGGCCTTTGTGCCTGAATGACAAGTCAGCAGTTTATCATTTCCTTTGGTCTACTCTCTTTCCCTAGGTTCCTTGTTGACACTATTCTGCTTTCTTATCCCAGTCATGTGATTTACTCCTCTGGTAAATTACCTACATTTAGAGGGGAGAGTTCTTCTTGTTGTTTGTCTGCTTGTTTAGTAACAGCATCTAACTCTGTCACCCAGGCTGGAGTGCAACCACAGCTCAGTTTAGCCTTGACCTCCTGAGCTCAAGAGATCCTCCCTCCTTACTCTGCTGAGTAGCTTGGACTATAGGCACATGCCACCATGCCTGGCTACATTTTTTTTTTTTTTTTTTTTTTTTTTTTTGATGAGGCCTTGCTATGTTGCCCAGGCTGGTCTTGAATTTCTGGCCTCAAGCAATCCTCCCACCTTGACCTTCTAGAGTGCTGGGATCACAGGAGTGATCCATGGTATTTGGCCATTGTCTTTGTTGTTTTTGGAAGTAACATCAATGTTGACTTTCTTTATCTTTACTGGAAATGCAGTAACTACACCAATATATATCTATGTTATTCATTCTGCTTTAACTTTTCCTGAAATGTAAGATACCTTTCTAGACTGAGGATATAAGTCTTCCTTTAGTTTTACAAAAGCTTTCTTTTTTAGGTCTTTGAATCTGCTGTTGTTCTATTTTCTTCTTCATGAACACCAAATATCTGTGTGATGGATATCCTTTGCTGGACAAATCTCTGAGGCTTTCCCTAGTAACTTTCATCTCTTTTTTCCTTTTCTATTTTATTGTGGATAGTTCTCTCAAGCCTTTCTTTCATGTTCCTACCTGTGATCCCAGCACTACTTGTTCTCACTTTGGTATCTTCAAGTTGACTATCATTTCTGTAATGTTTTTTTTCTCTTCCACATATTCCCTGAGATTTGATAGCTCCATCTCATCTCTTTTGGTGTATTTTAAACTCTTCTACAATTTCTTATAACCCTTTCTGAAGTCTTCTTGCCTTTTTTTTCCTTTTGTAAAGATGATGGAAAAAAATATTTGCACTGTTCAGCCTCCTAGAGTAATTCTCCTGAAATACATTCTCCTGTATACTTTGTTTGCTGCTTTGCTCTTATCCTTGTCCAAATTGTCAGCCCTCCTTTAGTCACCCAGATCACCGATGTGCTGAGTCATGGTGCACCACCAGGAGAAGGTGGGTAGTAGGGAGCTGAAAGAGTCAGGTGGGCTCTCTCCTGTGCTTTCTCATCAGCTTTCCTGAGGGTTGGGGCTACAAAGCCCCCACATCCCTTCCTCACCTGCCACATCTCCTGGGTACCTGCCTAAAATGCTTCCCCTCCAACATCACTGGCCCTGCCACTCTGCGATGGTTACCCCTGATGCTCATATTGTCCCTGCTGCCACCATTCCAAGCTCTATTGATTGGCCATTCAGGACCAAATCTCCTTTTAGAAAGGTATTAATTTTCTAGAACTATCCTAGGCCTCTCCCTCTCTCTGGTTCAAATATCATCACCTTTGATGGTCACTCCCTACAGCTAGCTTGTGACCATGGTTTTTCTTACTCTTATGTGCTTGCGCTGATATTAAGGAAACAGGAAGAAGGGGATCTTGCTTCTCACATCAAAAATCCAAGATAATTATTTTTAGAAAAGTTACTATTAAGCTACTTGTGCTATAAGAGTTTACTATTCTCTGTGAGACTATTCCTGATTTATAATAATCATACCAAACCACAGATGTTTAGGAGGGTATATTTTCTCCAATTTCTTAGAACCAAGGTAAATGTATATACATTAAACAAATCGGTTTCTATTCAAACCATGTTTGAAGGAGAAACTCTCCAAGTAGGACTCCGTTTTACTTATTTTGAAAATGTTATATTGCCAGTCAGGGGCCCTTTCCTACCAATTCCAGTTCTTATAGTTGATTTAAGCAAAGGGCATGTGAGCCTCAGTAACCAAGCAGCTGTGGTGATCAAAGGCAGCTGGGACCTACTGTTTCCTGTGCACTGTTGAAAGTAGAAAAGGGACACACAGAAGATGTAAACGGACTTAATCAAGTGCTTGAGTAATTTCTCCAGGATGTGATAGAAAGTGTGAAGGTAGTTACTGGTAAAGAAGATGTATGTGAAAATTATTTTCTCCTCCAGTTGAATATTGGACTAAGAAACACAAACTTGCAGAAGGAAAACAGCATAAAACTACACTGGCATCTCCAGAGATGTAATGGATAGGTAGTTTTGATGGTATAAAAAGGCTTATGGTTTGAGTTATATTAAGACAAAGATGGTTGCTTTCCACATAAAGGCCCACAAAGATGGTTGCAGTTTATAGGTCAGTCGTGAACAGACAGGAGCTAAGGGCAGCCTAATCTCACTGCCACCAGAGCTGGAAAAACAGGTTCACTCCAAACTCAAACTCGCTCCACAGCCTGTCATTCAATGGTTAGATTTCACTTGCCTGTGAGTTTGGCCAAGACTCTTCTGTCAGCATTCTTATAATGTTGCCTACATAAACATCACAGCAGAATATCTAGTATATCTGGTCCCCAGTCTATCTGCTCCAAGTAAAGTTCTAGCACCTATGTACCTGGCTTTTGGCTCTCCAGAGATGACTATCCTAGAACACAGAGAGTTTAAAGACTGTCATCTCCTAACCAATAGAGAATGCAGGAATAGGAGGTATCCAAATGTCAAAACCCAGAGAATGGAAATAAACCAGGAGGAAACACAGGGCGGTCAGTGGCATTCATCCCAGTGCAGACTGGAATAAAGTGGCCTAGGACTTTACCTCAGCCATGTTTTTCCTCTCTGGCCAGAAAGGGGAAACTTTTTGGAAATGAGACTTTTTTTTTTTTTTTTTTTTTTTTTGGTGGGGGGCAAGCTATTTACTGAGCACAGGACAGTACAAAAGATGAAAATTCTCTTGTGAGAAACTGCAGGAACACAGAACACCAGGTTTGCTGGGCAAAGGGGTCACTACTCGGTTGGAGGAGGAGGAGGTATATTCCCAGGGCCTTTGGAGGGGAGTGGGGGCCTCAGCATTGAAGGCATGGGAATTGGAGGGTGTACCCTGGGATTATAGGAGTGTACCTCAGGGGACTAAGGGTGGACTCCAGGAGCTGAAGGATGGACACCGGGAGCTGAGGAGTGGACCCCCGGGGTCTGAGGGTGGATCCCTGGGGCTGGGGTGTGGACCCTCAGGGTCTGGGGGTGAACTGTAGTAGTTGATAGATGTACTCCAGGGGCCTGGGCATGATGGAGGAGGGTGGACTCCTGGGGCCAGTGGGTGGACCCCTGGAACTGGGGGATGGACCCTGGGAGCTAGAGGGTGGACCCCAGATGCTGGTGGGTGGACCACTGGTGCTGAGAGGTGAACCACTGGTGCTAAGGGGTGGACCACTGGTGCTGGGGGGTGGACCCCAGGGGCTGGTGGGGGCAGCTGGGGAGGTCCTGGGGGCCATGAAGAGTAGGGGCAGGCCTCCAGGCAGGGGTGGATGCAAAGACTCAGGCAACCCATTCATCAGCATGGGTGGAGGCCACTTCACGCTAGGAGGCCCAGCCAGGAAGGCTGGGTGGAGCTGGGGGCTTCTCCATCTTAAAGTGGAACTGGAGGAAAAACTGCTTGGTTTCCCTGTTCCAGTGAGTCCAAAACTTGCCTTCAGCTTTGTCAACCTCTCTTCTAGGTACCTTGAAGGTGATGGTCTCATAGGGCTCTGTGGCCATTAGCAAATATTGCCAGCACCGTTCAGGGGGCTTGATTCTCTGCTTATAGGCAGACATGAATTGGTGGCAGGGCATTATGCCCTCAGCAATCTCAGGGTAGTCGATCTGGAAGAGAAGGTTCTGCTGGCCCATCTCTGAGTCCCTCTGCTTGGTCACTTTGTAGCCTGGGCAGCCAATCTTCACAAACTTCTTCACCTCCACCTTGACCTTCTCAGGCACAGGCTGGGCAGGGGCCTCATTCACCTCCTTGGCTGCTCACCGGTACAAGTTGGTTTGGTGCTTCTTTCCTTGGGTATGTGCAAGATAGCTTCTCTCGTTGTTGTGAAGCATCAGGCAGAGTTTGCATTCATATGAATCCAGGTGGTTTTTCATAACATATGGGTCCTTGTTGATGTCAATGGTTTCCAAACCTGAAACTTTGGAAATAAGAAAATTAAATTGCTAGACTTCATGAATGTCTAATGCCATACAATATTAAAGTGCAGAATGCAACACCATAAATACTAGATTAAACTGCCTTTGTTGAGAATCTCACCCAAATGTATGCCAGGAGAGAGATACAAGATCTGACAATTTAAATTGTGAACTTGCCACCGTGTGCTTATGCTGGCAGCACTGTACAAACACTTTGGTAAGGTTCCACAACCTTGGTGTATCAGTGTCTCACAGCTGTGTTCATGTCGACATGTGGCAATGTCTTGCTGAGTGGCATTCATTATTGTTGTTGTGTGTTTTTGTGTGCCATCACGAGAATGTCAGAGCTTGAATTAAATTAATGAATAAACACTAAATTTCTTGTTAAATTTGGCAAGAGAAGAAGTGAAATGGGGAATGTGTTATTTCAAGTTTATGGAGATAATGTTATGAAGAAAATGGCAGTGTAAAAATGGATTAAGTGGTTTCCTGAGGGGACAGAAAGTGTCAATAATGAAAAGAGGTCAGGACAGCAAGTAATGAGCAGAACTGACAAAAACATTGCAAAAATTTATCAAATTGTGTATCAAAATTATTGACTGACTGAGAGAAGTATAGAAGACCAAGTAAACATCTAAAGAAAAACAGGAAAATCTTAACTGAAAATCTTGGCAGGAGAAAGGTGTGTGCAAAATGGTCCTGGAAGCGCTCACCATGGATACTGCCTGTGAGTGAGTTTTTAGCTAGTAAGCAAATAACTGTATTGGAACCCACTCTAGTCACCTGATCTAGCCCCCAGTGAATTTTTTTTCACCTGAGATAAAGTAAATATTGAAAGAAAAATATTTTGATGACATTTAGAACATTGAGGATAATAAAGCAATAGCTCTGATGGCTATTCAGAAAGAGGTCTAAAATTGCTTTGAAGAGTGGACTAGGTGCTGATGCTGACATCAGTGCACAGCTTCCCAAGGGGAGTACATCACAAGTGACCATAGTGATATACAGCAATGAGGTATGTAGCACTTTTTCTAGGATGAGTTCATAAATTTAATTGTCAGGCCTCTTCACATAAATCCATGGGAAATCACAACCAGATCCCCAGGCTTGGAAGACGGCACCATGAGACTCTTATAGCTCAGTGATAAATAAGGATGGGTTTGCAGATTTTGACTTGCCCCAACATACCGGCCTAGCTTCTCAGAGGCCAATGTATTCCTGATCACAATAAACTATTGAACTATTATTGTCTATATTTGTGCATGACAATTTAAAGCCATCCTTAAAAGAAAAACCAACCCTTTAAATGTCTTAGAGGAAGGAAGATTCTGGTAAATTAATACCTTGAATGTACCTCAACTCCTCTCCACTCCCCTTTCTAACTCATCCATCTCACTAAACTGAAAGTTTTGCACTGGCAGTCTCACATGAGGGAAGTGAGACCTCACAATTGTCTGAGGGTTCTGGCAGCAATTATGCAGGATTTTCTCTCGAGCCTGATGAACAATTCTGTCTGTTGCTCTATGTACTTTCGTACTGTTTTAAACTGCATCCATCCATGATAGTGATAATGACCTGCTCAATAGCTCATTTCATTAGTTCCTTTAACATCACTATTACTGTTTAGTAAGCTAATTTACCTTGAATTCTATTTTAGCAGGTCCTATGACTACTACCTGATTTTTCATTTGGTTAATGTTTTTCTAAAAAATGTTTTTTTCATCTTTTATTTTCAATGTTTGTGTGTGTTTTATTTTCAATATTCATCTTTTTATATTCAATTTGTGCATGTTTCTTCCCTTAAAGAAAACATATTATTGGATCTTATACATTTATCTCATTTGAGAGTTTTTGCCATTTAATTGGTTATTTTCATTGTTTTATTAGAATGTTTTATTAGTTTTATTAGTTTTTGCCATTTAATTGGTTATTTTCATTCTTTTATTAGAATTATACACATATATTTCTACCATATGGTTTCTTATTTTCATTTATTATACTGTCTTTTTTGCTTCTTTTCAGTATTTCATTGCTTTTTTTATTAATTTCAAAATTATATCTTCTAATTTTGTTCTTATGGTTGAAGAACCATGTGAACTTATTTTGCTTGCTCTTAACTATAGGTCAAATCCATATTTACTTGTTCCTATTCATTCCTTAAACTCATCAAGATCAATTATCTTTTCCCAACTGAGATAAGGATTTTAAACTATCTTTATACCCTTGGGATATCCTATCCCATCAGTACTCAGAAGGGTAGTCTGGAACATATTCTTCTTAGTAAAGTATCTCAAGAATGAAAGAAAAGGTATCCAATGTACTCAGCCTTACAATGAAACTAATTTATGTCTTTCATAGGAAAGCTATGACCCAGTTATAACCTAAGAATATGAGGAAGGAGGAGAGGGAGGGGAGGGAGGGGGGAGGTTGGGTAGAGGGAGGGTGATTGGTGGAATTACACCTGCGGTGCATCTTACAAGGGTACATGTGAAACTTAGTGAATGCAGAATATGATTGTCTTTAAACAATAACTAAGAAAATGACAGGAATGCTATGTTAATTAGTGTGATGAAAATGTGTCGAACTGTTTATAAAACCAGTGCATGATGTCCCATGATCACATTAATGTATACAGCTATGATCTAATACTAATAAAAAAAAATGGTAGTTTGGAGTTGTCATGTATTTTCTTACTTCCTTTTCTCTCATCCTAGATTTTTAAGACAACAATGAACATTATTAAGATACAAGATAACTGCTAGTTATATTTCTAAAGAAGTCTCCCCAATTTATTTCTCTTTTCCAATCACCTCCTTCCCCCACCTCCTCCATACCTCTTCTATAGTGTTAGGGAAGAGTTGTAAGGTGTATTCTGTAGCTGTTGGGTGAAGTATTATGTAAATGTCTGTAAATTTGATCTATGTAGCAGTTTAAATCCAATGTTTCTTTGTTTATTTTCTGTTTAGATAATCTGTCCAATGCTGAAAGTGGGTGTTGAAGTCCCTAACTATTATTGTATTGTAGCCTATCTTTCTCTTTACATGTAATATTTGTTTTATATATTGGTGCTTTGGTGTTGGATGCATATATATTTACAAGTGTTATAGTCTTTTGTTGGGTGCATATATATTACAGTTGTTACAGTCTTTTGCTGAATTGCTCCCTTCATTATTATTTTATATCCTTCTTTGTCTCTTTCTACAACTTCTGACTTGAAGTATGTTTTGTCTAATGTAAGTATACCTATTCCTGCTTTGTTTTGGTTTTTCTTTGTGTGTAATATCTTTTCCATCCCTTCACTTTTGGTCTTATCTGTGTCTTTATGGGTGAGGTGAGTTTCCTATAGATAGTATATATTTGGTTCTTTGGGGGTTCCCCCTTGCCCTCCAATAGTCTATATCTTTTAAATGGTAGATTTAATCTATTTGCTTTTGGGATTATTATTGATAGGTGAAGACTTACTCTTGTCATTTGTTGATTGTTTTATTGTTTTGTGTATACTTTTTTCTTCCTCATTTGTTGTTTATTTTTGTGGTTGGGTGGTTTCATGCAGTGATAAAGTTTTACTCCTTTCTCTTTCTCCTTTGTGTACCAGCTGTACAAGTGAGTTTTATATTAATAGTTTCCCATTTTTTCATGATAGTGATTGCTATCTTTTTATTTCCAGATGTAAATAAGGCTCCCTTGAGCATTTCTTGTAAGGCTGGTCTTAGTAGTAATGAATTCCCTTAGATTTTTCTTGTTTGCAAAAGATTTTATTTCTCTTTAATTTCTGAAGTGTAGCTTTGCTAGGTATAATATTCTTGGATGAAAAAAGTGTTTTTCTTTTCTTTTCTTTTATTTTTTTTTTTTTTCTTTCAGTACTTTAAATATATTACCCATTGTCTCCTGGAGGTTTTTACTGATAAATCCACTGTCAGTATAATGAGGTTTTCCTTATGTGTGACTTGACATTTTTCTCTTTCTTCTTTTAGAATTTTTTGTCTTTTGACAATTTACTTATAATATCCCTTGGAGAGAACCTGCTTGGGTTTCATCTGTTTAGGCTTTTTTGAGTTGCCTGGATCTGTACATGTATCTCTTTCCCAAGACTTAAGAAGTTTTCAACTATTATTTTGTTAAATATGTTTAAATAGATCATCTACTTCTTTTCCATTCTCTTCTCTTTCCAGATTACCCATATATAAGATGAATATTTATTCACTTAATGATGTCACAGAAGTCCTGTAGGTGTTCTTTGTTCTTTTTTAATCTTTTATCTTTTTCTTTTATTTTCTTTCTTTTCTTCATTGTTTGTTTGCCTGTGTTATTTCAAAAGACTTGACTTCAAGTTCAGAAATTTCTTCTTCTACTTGGTCTAGTCTGTTGTCAAAATGCTTGATTGAATTTTTTTCATTCATCAAATTCTTCAGCTGCAGGAGTAAGGAGGCAAGAAAAGCTTCATCCTTCTCTGTTGCACCCCTTTTAGTAAAAAGATTTGCTATGTAAAATTTAAATTTAATCAAAACGCGTAAGGAACAGGAAGACCAAAGTTTCCTTAAGTGGACAACCTGAATGGGGTCTAGTTGTTTCGGGCTGTGAGTTGTGCTCCCCAGGGGTGCAGTGATGTGTACGGAAGACTAAAGGCCAGACTCTGGCTGATGTCTCTTCAGAGTTTAAGGAAAGAGGAAGGAGTGATCCCCAGGACAGAGAATGCCTACTTGCTAATACTTGGCAACTTTATTCAAAGTTCACTTTAAACTCTTAGATAGAACAACTTTGAAATAAGACAGTGGCCTTTGTTTTCCATCCATCACCCCTGGGCATTAGGGAGGAGAGGACAAGGAGGACTGAAAATCCTGTGTTCATCAAATGCACACCCACCCAACAGGGCCTTTGATCTGCCTGATACAGCTCCATACAGATACCTGCAGCTTGGGCTATGCCACTGAATTAATGGCAAAGGGGAAGGTACATTTTATATTCTGCACCTATGTCTCCCGTATGCTGGAGGCAACACATAGGAGACACAGGCACAAAATATAAATGTTCTTCCTCAAACCTGGCTTCTTAGTGCTGGCCAGGGGTGTCTGCCCTTGACTATAGCACCCTCCTGCCCTTCTCCACACCTTTTTTCCAGGGCTCACAGAGGTGTGTACAAACGTTCCTCAGATGTAACTTTCTCTCTTACTTCTGTGGTTTCTCCAGGCCTAATCTGGAGGATACTCATGTTACCAGGTCACCGCCTGAAGATGGCATAGGGTCTTTGTACACTTACCCTCCCCCCAACACACACACATACGTATGTATATATACATACATACACTCCACCATTCTAAAACTTCCAGCTACATGTCCCCCAGGTACAGTATAAACCCAGCATATTTTTGAGTGTTGGCTATGACCATGGACAAACCAAAGGTCATTTCCCAGGTGAAGCCAACCCAAGCTTTACATCTGTGTAAAGCCCAGTTGCCTTTGTGGAATTCGGGAGAAAAGGATAAGTTTTAGTTAACAATTAATATTTTAATTGCCTGAAAGATGACTTCATGAATTTAAAGTGAAAATGTGGCTTTTAATTTTTTATAATTTTATACTTTATCCTTCAAGAAAAATAATATGAGAAGACAGATTATCATCTGAGGGTTGCTTGATGATCCTAGAAGAAAAGCTATAACCTTATCTTCCTATATCACACAAGCCACCTGGCTCCCTTGTGCCTCTTTACTTTTCTAAAGAACAGAGTTAGCAAGAAAGCTGTTTTATTATTAGTAGTAGTAGTATTAGATCAATGCGATCATGGGGCAACACACACTGGTTTTATAAACAGTTCAACACATTTTCATCACACTGGTTAACATAGCATTCCTGGCATTTTCTTAGTTATTGTGTTAAGACAATCATATTCTGCATTCACTAAGTTTCACATGTACCCTTGTAAGATGCACCGCA